>JARYGA010019735.1:0-40786 GCA_030545235.1 Helianthus tuberosus | reverse complement strand
CAGTCAAGAAAATCAAGGGCAATGGTGATATATATGCAGATTAGACACAAAAAAAAATCACTCAACAAATGGCTACAATTTAAGGAATGTGTTTAGTGACGGCATCAGATTCCTAATTGATGGAGAAAGGTCTGGTGGCAAGAAAAGCTGCTTCTAGGAGGTTGTCAAGTGTTTTCGCTCGACGATTCCATTCTTAGGTGGTTGGTTTGGCCCTTGTTCCTGTAACTCGAATCCTAGCCCGGTATATCCCATTTTAATTTTACATCATTGTGAACCATACGCCTTTTTACTCTCTGATCGAGGTTCTCGGCACTGAAAAATCTTCGTAAACTAAATCACACGTGTATATGATGATATTTAAGAGATATACAGTCAAGAAAATCAAGGGCAATGGTGATATATATGCGGATTAGACGACAAAAAAACACTCAACAAATGGCTACAATTTAAGGAATGTGTTTAGTGACGGCAACAGATTCCTAATTGATGGAGAAAGGTCCGGTGGCAAGAAAAGCTACTTCTAGGAGGTAGTCAAGGGTTTTCGCTCGACGATTCCATTCTTGGGTGCTTGGTTTGGCCCTTGTTCCTGTAACTCGAATCCTATCCCGGTATTTCCCATTTTAATTTTACACCATTGTGAACCTTACGCCTTTTTTACTCTCTGATCAAGGTTATCGGCATTGAAAAATCTTCCTAAACTAAATCACACGTGTATATGTTGGCATTTAAGAGATATACAGTCAAGAAAATCAAGGGCAATGGTGATATATATGCGGATTAGACACAAAAAAAAAACACTCAACAAATGGCTACAATTTAAGGAATGTGTTTGGTGATTGCATCAGATTCCTAATTGATGGAGAAAGGTCTGGTGGTAAGAAAACTGCTTCTAGGAGGTTGTCAGGTGTTTTCGCTCGACGATTCCATTCTTGGGTGGTTGGTTTGGCACTTGTTCCTGTAACTCGAATCCTATCCCGGTATTTCCCATTTTAATTTTACACCGTTGTGAACCATACGCCTTTTTTACTCTCTGATCGTGGTTATCGGCATTGAAAAATCTTCCTAAACTAAATCACACGTGTATATGTTGACATTTAAGAGATATACAGTCAAGAAAATCAAGGGCAATGGTGATATATATGCGGATTAGACACCAAAAAAAACACTCAACAAATGGCTACAATTTAAGGAATGTGTTTGGTGATTGCATCAGATTCCTAATTGATGGATAAAGGTCTGGTGGCAAGAAAAGCTGCTTCCAGGAGGTTGTCAATTGTTTTCGCTCGACGATTCCATTCTTGGGTGGTTGGTTTGGCCCTTGTTCCTGTAACTCGAATCCTAGCCCGGTATATCCCATTTTAATTTTACACCATTGTGAACGTTACGCCTTTTTTACTCTCTGATCGAGGTTCTCGGCATTGAAAAATCTTCGTAAACTAAATCACACGTGTATATGTTGACATTTAAGAGATACACAGTCAAGAAAATCAAGGGCAATGGTGATATATATATGCAGATTAGACACCAAAAAAAATCACTCAACAAATGTCTACAATTTAAGGAATGTGTTTAGTGACGGCATCAGATTCCTAATTGATGGAGAAAGGTCTGGTGGCAAGAAAAGCTGCTTCTAGGAGGTTGCCAAGTGTTTTCGCTCGACGATTCCATTCTTAGGTGGTTGGTTTGGCCCTTGTTCCTGTAACTCGAATCCTAGCCCGGTATATCCCATTTTAATTTTACATCATTGTGAACCTTACGCCTTTTTACTCTCTGATCGAGGTTCTCGGCACTGAAAAATCTTCGTAAACTAAATCACACGTGTATATGATGATATTTAAGAGATATACAGTCAAGAAAATCAAGGGCAATGGTGATATATATGCGGATTAGACACCAAAAAAACACTCAACAAATGGCTACAATTTAAGGAATGTGTTTAGTGACGGCAACAGATTCCTAATTGATGGAGAAAGGTCTGGTGGCAAGAAAAGCTACTTCTAGGAGGTTGTCAAGGGTTTTCGCTCGACGATTCCATTCTTGGGTGGTTGGTTTGGCCTTTGTTCCTGTAACTCGAATCCTAGCCTGGTATATCCCATTTTAATCTTACACCATTGTGAACCTTACGCATTTTTTACTCTCTGATCGAGGTTCTCGGCATTGAAAAATCTTCGTAAACTAAATCACACGTGTATATGTTGACATTTAAGAGATATACAGTCAAGAAAATCAAGGGCAATGGTGATATATATGCGGATTAGATACAAAAAAAAACACTCAACAAATGGCTACAATTTAAGGAATGTGTTTGGTGATTGCATCAGATTCCTAATTGATGGAGAACGGTCTGGTGGTAAGAAAAGCTGCTTCTAGGAGATTGTCAGGTGTTTTCGCTCGACTATTCCATTCTTGGGTGGTTGGTTTGGCCCTAGTTCCTGTAACTCGAATCCTAGCCCGGTGTATCCCATTTTAATTTTACACCATTGTGAACCTTACTCCTTTTTTACTCTCTGATCGAGGTTCTCGGCATTGAAAAATCTTCGTAAACTAAATCACACGTGTATATGTTGATATTTAAGAGATATACAGTCAAGAAAATCAAGGGCAATGGTGATATATATGCGGATTAGACACCATAAAAACACTCAACAAATGGCTACAATTTAAGGAATGTGTTTAGTGATGGCAACAGATTCCCAATTGATGGAGAAAGGTCTGGTGGCAAGAAAAGCTACTTCTAGGAGGTTGTCAAGGGTTTTTGCTCGACGATTCCATTCTTGGGTGGTTGGTTTGGCCCTTGTTCCTGTAACTCGAATCCTATCCCGGTATTTCCCATTTTAATTTTACACCATTGTGAACCTTACGCCTTTTTTACTCTCTGATCAAGGTTCTCGGCATTGAAAAATCTTCATAAACTAAATCACACGTGTATATGTTGACATTTAAGAGATATACGGTCAAGAAAATCAAGGGCAATGGTGATATATATGCGGATTAGACACAAACAAAAATCACTCAACAAATGGCTACAATTTAAGGAATGTGTTTAGTGACGGCATCAGATTCCTAATTGATGGAGAAAGGTCTGGTGGCAAGAAAAGCTGCTTCTAGGAGGTTGTCAAGTGTTTTCGCTCGACGATTCCATTCTTAGTTGGTTGGTTTGGCCCTTATTCCTGTAACTCGAATCCTAGCCCGATATATCCCCTTTTAATTTTACATCATTGTGAACCTTACGCCTTTTTTACTCTCTGATCGAGGTTCTCGGCACTGAAAAATCTTCATAAACTAAATCACACGTGTATATGTTGATATTTAAGAGATATACAGTCAAGAAAATCAAGGGCAATGGTGATATATATGCGGATTAGACACAAAAAAAACACTCAACAAATGGCTACAATTTAAGGAATGTATTTAGTGACGGCAACAGATTCCTAATTGATGGAGAAAGGTCTGGTGGCAAGAAAAGCTGCTTCTAGGAGGTTGTCAAGTGTTTTCGCTCGACGATTCCATTCTTGGGTGGTTGGTTTGGCCCTTGTTCCTGTAACTCGAATCCTATCCCGGTATTTCCCATTTTAATTTTACACCATTGTGAACCTTACGCCTTTTTTACTCTCTGATCGAGGTTCTCGGCATTGAAAAATTTTCGTAAACTAAATCACACGTGTATATGTTGATATTTAAGAGATATACAGTCAAGAAAATCAAGGGCAATGGTGATATATATGTGGATTAGACACCAAAAAAAACACTCAACAAATGGCTACAATTTAAGGAATGTGTTTGGTGATTGCATCAGATTCCTAATTGATGTATAAAGGTCTGGTGGCAAGAAAGGCTGCTTCCAGGAGGTTGTCAATTGTTTTCTCTCGACGATTCCATTCTTGGGTGGTTGGTTTGGCCCTTGTTCCTGTAACTCGAATCCTAGCCCGGTATATCCCATTTTAATTTTACATCATTGTGAACCTTACGCCTTTTTTACTCTCTGATCGAGGTTCTCGGCACTGAAAAATCTTCGTAAACTAAATCACACGTGTATATGTTGATATTTAAGAGATATACAGTCAAGAAAATCAAGGGCAACGGTGATATATATGCGGATTAGACACAAAAAAAAAACACTCAACAAATGGCTACAATTTAAGGAATGTGTTTAGTGACGGCATCAGATTCCTAATTGATGGAGAAAGGTCTGGTGGTAAGAAAAGCTGCTTCTAGGAGGTTGTCAGGTGTTTTTGCTCGACGATTCCATTCATGGGTGGTTGGTTTGGCCTTTGTTCATGTAACTCGAATCCTAGCCCGGTGTCTCCCATTTTAATTTTACACCATTGTGAACGTTACTCCTTTTTTACTCTCTGATCGAGGTTCTCGGCATTGAAAAATCTTCGTAAACTAAATCACACATGTATATGTTGATATTTAAGAGATATACAGTCAAGAAAATCAAGGGCAATGGTGATATATACGCGGATTAGACACCAAAAAAAAAAACACTCAACAAATGGCTACAATTTAAGGAATGTGTTTGGTGATTGCATCAGATTCCTAATTGATGGATAAAGGTCTGGTGGCAAGAAAGGCTGCTTCCAGGAGGTTGTCAATTGTTTTCGCTCGACGATTCCATTCTTGGGTGGTTGGTTTGGCCCTTGTTCCTATAACTCGAATCCTAGCCCGGTATATCCCATTTTAATTTTACACCATTGTGAACTTTACGCCTTTTTTACTTTCTGATCGAGGTTCTCGGCATTGAAAAATATTCGTAAACTAAATCACACGTGTATATGTTGACATTTAAGAGATATACATTCAAGAAAATCAAGGGCAATGGTGATATATATGCGGATTAGACACCAAAAAAATCACTCAACAAATGGCTACAATTTAAGGAATGTGTTTAGTGACGGCATCAGATTCCTAATTGATGGAGAAAGGTCTGGTGGCAAGAAAAGCTGTTTCTAGGAGGTTGTCAGGTGTTTTCTCTCGACGATTCCATTCTTAGGTGGTTGGTTTGGCCCTTGTTCCTGTAACTCGAATCCTAGCCCGGTATATCCCATTTTAATTTTACATCATTGTGAACCTTACGCCTTTTTTACTCTCTGATCGAGGTTCTCGGCACTGAAAAATCTTCGTAAACTAAATCACACGTGTATATGTTGATATTTAAGAGATATACAGTCAAGAAAATCAAGGGCAATGGTGATATATATGCGGATTAGACACAAAAAAACACTCAACAAATGGCTACAATTTAAGGAATGTGTTTAGTGACGGCATCAGATTCCTAATTGATGGAGAAAGGTCTGGTGGTAAGAAAAGCTGCTTCTAGGAGGTTGTCAGGTGTTTTCGCTCGACGATTCCATTCTTGGGTGGTTGGTTCGGCCCTTGTTCCTGTAACTCGAATCCTAGCCCGGTGTCTCCCATTTTAATTTTACACCATTGTGAACCTTACTCCTTTTTTACTCTCTGATCGAGGTTCTCGGCATTGAAAAATCTTTGTAAACTAAATCACACGTGTATATGTTGATATTTAAGAGATATACCGTCAAGAAAATCAAGGGCAATGGTGATATATATGCGGATTAGACACCAAAAAAAACACTCAACAAATGGCTACAATTTAAGGAATGTGTTTAGTGACGGCAACAGATTCCTAATTAATGGAGAAAGGTCTGGTGGCAAGAAAAGCTACTTCTAGGAGGTTGTCAAGGGTTTTCGTTCGACGATTCCATACTTGGGTGGTTGGTTTGGCCCTTGTTCCTGTAACTCAAATCCTATCCCGGTATTTCCCATTTTAATTTTACACCATTGTGGACCTTACGCCTTTTTTACTCTCTGATCGAGGTTATCGGCATTGAAAAATCTTCATAAACTAAATCACACGTGTATATGTTGACATTTAAGAGATATACAGTCAAGAAAATCAAGGGCAATGGTGATATATATGCGGATTAGACACCAAAAAAACACTCAACAAATGGCTACAATTTAAGGAATGTGTTTGGTGATTGCATCAGATTCCTAATTGATGGAGAAAGGTCTGGTGGTAAGAAAAGCTGCTTCTAGGAGGTTGTCAGGTGTTTTCGCTCGACGATTCCATTCTTGGGTGGTTGGTTTGGCCCTTGTTCCTGTAACTCGAATCCTAGCCCGGTGTATCCCATTTTAATTTTACACCATTGTGAACCTTACTCCTTTTTTACTCTCTGATCGAGGTTCTCGGCATTGAAAAATCTTCGTAAACTAAATCACACGTGTATATGTTGATATTTAAGAGATATACAGTCAAGAAAATCAAGGGCAATGGTGATATATATGCGGATTAGACACAAAAAAAAAACACTCAACAAATGGCTACAATTTAAGGAATGTGTTTAGTGACGGCATCAGATTCCTAATTGATGGAGAAAGGTCTGGTGGTAAGAAAAGCTGCTTCTAGGAGGTTGTCAGGTGTTTTCGCTCGACGATTCCATTCTTGGGTGGTTGGTTTGTGTGACAACTCGAGTTTCCAAGATTCCATCTTCGTATTGATTTCACGTTAATTGTTTAAGTGGTTTGTTTACACGACTCGTTTGACTCGTCTGTAATATGTTAAATCCTATGATGATAACATGTTTGGTATATTTAATATAAAACAAAATGGAATCATGTTGATATGTGTTCTGCGTATTATTATAGGTTTGAGTGTAATATGAATGAATATGTAACTTTGCCAAACAACCACCCCACTCGAAATCACCCCAACCCAAATGCCCCACCCGAAAACACCTCAGTGTTTTCGTCCATTGTTAACAGCCGAAAACCAAATGGGTTTCAGGCCCATTAGTGGACCAGTTAAATATTTTTCCAAACTGTTATGTGGGAACATCATTCGGCAAAACCCTAATCACCCTTATATTCTCTCTCGCTCTTCTTGAAACCGAACAGCAGCCGCGAGCCACTCGAGCCTCATTCATCGATCGATTCATTGTATCTTCGGCTTGGGTTAGTGATTTACATGTTTAAATTCTTGATTTCGATGTGCTTGAGTAATTGAATATGTAACTGTATGCGAAACATATTGATCGGGATTGTTAGGATCGAATGCATAGTATTGGAATGGTTGTAAATTGTGAAAACCCTATACATAATGATTGTGGATATTTACTTTCTCTGATGATGCACATGATCTTATAAATGCACATGAGTTCACTGATGATATAGACGGTTTGCATGTGACACATGATTTCAACATAACATTTAGTCAAACCCACCCAAGATCTAACCAATAATCTCTTGTGGTGGTTTGCAGTTGTCGGCCATTATAAAAGAACAATATATATATATATATATATTATCGACACACTGTTATGTTTATTTGATAATAAGAATCATATGATCTACTACTAGGTTAATGTTTGCATGTGGGTTGTCAGTATCATGTGATGATATGATCGACTGTGTATGCTTGTTAATGATGGTCTGCTGATGTCGAGTGATTGATCTTGTATGTTGTTATTGTTCACGTGACTGCTGTTGATAATGATGATGTATATGACAAAAACCCTTCACCCAATGAACACCCTTCCTCAACGAAAACACCATGGGGTTTTCGGCTCAAGAGTGTTTTCGGCCCAAAAGGGTTTTCGGCTCAAATGTGTTTTCGCCACCTTTGCTTTGTGTACTATAACTCTGTTAGTTGCTATCTGTTAGTCCGTTAACTCTACTAGTTTGTAAACTCTGTTAGATGGTTAACTCTGTTAAAGTTGTAAATGATGATTAGTTTATTAACCCTGTTAATTAAGTAACTTTGTTAAGTAAGTAACCATGTTGGTTTATTTACTCAGTTCATTAATTCTGTTGATATATAAACTCTCTTAAGTCTATTACTTCTGTTGAGTCTGTTAGTGGATAACCTTGTCAGAATGGATTGGGAAAGCTATGATGTGAAAGATGAATTTGCATGAATTGGATTAGTTGTTTACATGATAAAGGATGCTAACTGCTAGACACACTCTGTGATATTACTGTGATGTTAGTTATATGTGAAACTTTACGAACATGTACTGACTGAACATACATGCATAAATATAGGACTTGACTGATAAATTGTGAGCACTTAACTTAGCATACAGAGCAAACCAAGGTGAGTTCACACTCTTACCAAGGCATGGGATTCCCGGGGTTAGGAATGGGTTTGGATGATTACTTATGCTTAAATTGTTATCGGAATTACATACCATAGGCCTCGGGAGAGGAAGGTTATTGGTAGGTACTGCTAGACTAGTGATACATATAGTTCTCTTCGCACACACGCCGGGAATGGCTGCGATAATAGAACTAATCTTCGCACACATGCCTGGAATGGCTGCGAACCATACTCTAAACTTCGCACACACGCCGGGAATGGCTGCGATAATAGAACTAATCTTCGCACACATGCCTGGTATGGCTGCGAACCATACTCTAAACTTCGCACACATGCCGGGTGGGCTGCGATACAAATATACCTAGTCTAGAAAACTTGGGAAACACACCACAATCTTTGCACACATGTCTAGGAGACTGCGATTCAAGTACATACGATATATGGGCTACTAAACGAACATATGGTTTACAATACAATTACTATAACTGAACAACCAACTATAAACTCGCTCAACTAGTTGTTGACTCTCTGTTACATGCCTTGCAGGACCTTAGGTACCCATGGAGCTTGCACGGGAGGCGCAGTCGTTGTGGAACATGGACCGAGGATGCTATGTTAAAATATTTAAACATTTGAACTTATTACTTACATTGGGTTTACAATTATGCTTCCGCTAGACACTTAATATGCTTTGTTTGAACACCTTTCATATTGTTCGGTTAAATTACATTTATTACTTATTATGTTCGATATGATTGGTGGCTTGATCCTGGTCAGTCACGCCTCCAAGCGGTGATACTCCGCGTGTGGATTTTGGGGGTGTGACAGATTGGTATCAGAGCCATTAGTTATAGTGAACTTGGTTTTAATAAGGGGAAAACGTTTTTTGTTAAAACCAGACTATAACCTGTACAGTGCTCAACGATCCACAACGACGCTTCGCTCCACGTGCAAGACTCAACACTATAGGTAATACGTTTTTTGTTAAAACCAGACTATAACCTGTCAAGGGTTTTCGCTCGACGATTCCATTCTTGGGTGGTTGGTTTGGCCCTTGTTCCTGTAACTCGAATCCTATCACGGTATTTCCCATTTTAATTTTACACCATTGTGAACCTTACGCCTTTTTTACTCTCTGATCGAGGTTATCGGCATTGAAAAATCTTCTTAAACTAAATCACACGTGTATATGTTGACATTTAATAGATATACAGTCAAGAAAATCAAGGGCAATGGTGATATATATGCGGATTAGACACCAAAAAAACACTCAACAAATGGTTACAATTTAAGGAATGTGTTTGGTGATTGCATCAGATTCCTAATTGATGGAGAAAGGTCTGGTGGTAAGAAAAGCTGCTTCTAGGAGGTTGTCAGGTGTTTTCGCTCGACGATTCCATCCTTGGGTGGTTGGTTTGGCCCTTGTTCCTGTAACTCGAATCCTAGCCCGGTGTATCCCATTTTAATTTTACACCGTTGTGAACCTTACTCCTTTTTTACTCTCTGATCGAGGTTCTCGGCAATGAAAAATCTTCGTAAACTAAATCACACGTGTATATGTTGATATTTAAGAGATATACAATCAAGAAAATCAAGGGCAATGGTGATATATATGCGGATTAGACACCAAAAAAAACACTCAACAAATGGCTACAATTTAAGGAATGTGTTTAGTGACAGCAACAGATTCCTAATTGATGGAGAAAGGTCTGGTTCCAAGAAAAGTTACTTCTAGGAGGTTGTCAAGGGTTTTCGCTCGACGATTCCATTCTTGGGTGGTTGGTTTGGCTCTTGTTCCTGTAACTCGAATCCTATCCCGGTATTTCCCATTTTAATTTTACACCATTGTGAACCTTACGCCTTTTTTACTCTCTCTGATCGAGGTTATCGGCATTGAAAAATCTTTGTAAACTAAATCGCACGTGTATATGTTGACATTTAAGAGATATACAGTCAAGAAAATCAAGGGCAATGGTGATATATATGCGGATTAGACACCAAAAAAATCACTCAACAAATGGCTACAATTTAAGGAATGTGTTTAGTGACGGCATCAGATTCCTAATTGATGGAGAAAGGTCTGGTGGTAAGAAAAGCTGCTTCTAGGAGGTTGTCAGGTGTTTTCGCTCGACGATTCCATTCTTGGGTGGTTGGTTTGGCCCTTGTTCCTGTAACTCGAATCCTAGCCCGGTGTATCCCATTTTAATTTTACACCATTGTGAACCTTACTCCTTTTTTACTCTCAGATCGAGGTTCTCGGCATTGAAAAATCATCGTAAACTAAATCACACGTGTATATGTTGATATTTAAGAGATATACAGTCAAGAAAATCAAGGGCAACGGTGATATATATGCGGATTAGACACCAAAAAAAAAACACTCAACAAATGGCTACAATTTAAGGAATGTGTTTAGTGACGGCAACAGATTCCTAATTGATGGAGAAAGGTCTGGTGGTAAGAAAAGCTGCTTCTAGGAGGTTGTCAGGTGTTTTCGCTCGACGATTCCATTCTTAGGTGGTTGGTTTGGCCCTTGTTCCTGTAACTCGAATCCTAGCCCGGTATATCCCATTTTAATTTTACATCATTGTGAACCTTACGCCTATTTTACTCTCTGATCGAGGTTCTCGGCACTTAAAAATCTTCGTAAACTAAATCACACGTGTATATGTTGATATTTAAGAGATATACAGTCAAGAAAATCAAGGGCAATGGTGATATATATGCGGATTAGACACAAAAAAAAAACACTCAACAAATGGCTACAATTTATGGAATGTGTTTAGTGACGGCATCAGATTCCTAATTGTTGGAGAAAGGTCTGGTGGTAAGAAAAGCTGCTTCTAGGAGGTTTTCAGGTGTTTTCGCTCGACGATTCCATTCTTGGGTGGTTGGTTTGGCCCTTGTTCCTGTAACTCGAATCCTAGCCCGGTATATCCCATTTTAATTTTACACCATTGTGAACCTTACGCATTTTTTACTCTCTGATCGAGGTTCTCGGCACTGAAAAATCTTCGTAAACTAAATCACACGTGTATATGTTGATATTTAAGAGATATACAGTCAAGAAAATCAAGGGCAATGGTGATATATATGCGGATTAGACACAAAAAAAAAAACACTCAACAAATGGCTACAATTTAAGGAATGTGTTTAGTGACGGCATCAGATTTCTAATTGATGGAGAAAGGTCTGGTGGTAAGAAAAGCTGCTTCTAGGAGGTTGTCAAGTGTTTTCGCTCGACGATTCCATTCTTGGGTGGTTGGTTTGGCCCTTGTTCCTATAACTCGAATCCTATCCCGGTATTTCCCATTTTAATTTTACACCATTGTAAACCTTACGCCTTTTTTACTCTCTCTGATCGAGGTTATCGGCATTGAAAAATCTTCGTAAACTAAATCGCACGTGTATATGTTGACATTTAAGAGATATACAGTCAAGAAAATCAAGGGCAATGGTGATATATATGCGGATTAGACACCAAAAAAATCACTCAACAAATGGCTACAATTTAAGGAATGTGTTTAGTAACGGCATCAGATTCCTAATTGATGGAGAAAGGTCTGGTGCTAAGAAAAGCTGCTTCTAGGAGGTTGTCATGCGTTTCCGCTCGACGATTCCATTCTTGGGTGGTTGGTTTGGCCCTTGTTCCTGTAACTCGAATCCTAGCCCGGTGTATCCCATTTTAATTTTACACCATTGTGAACCTTACTCCTTTTTTACTCTCTGATCGAGGTTCTCGGCATTGAAAAATCTTCGTAAACTAAATCACACGTGTATATGTTGATATTTAAGAGATATACAGTCAAGAAAATCAAGGGCAATGGTGATATATATGCGGATTAGACACCAAAAAAACCCTCAACAAATGGCTACAATTTAAGGAATGTGTTTAGTGACGGCAACAGATTCCTAATTGATGGAGAAAGGTCTGGTGGCAAGAAAAGCTACTTCTAGGAGGTTGTCAAGGGTTTTCGCTCGACGATTCCATTCTTGGGTGGTTGGTTTGGCCCTTGTTCCTGTAACTCGAATCCTATCCCAGTATTTCCCATTTTAATTTTACCCCATTGTGAACCTTACGCCTTTTTTACTCTCTGATCGAGGTTATCGGCATTGAAAAATCTTCCTAAACTAAATCACACATGTATATTTTGACATTTAAGAGATATACAGTCAAGAAAATCAAGGGCAATGGTGATAAATATGCGGATTAGACACCAAAAAAAAAACACTCAACAAATGGCTACAATTTAAGGAATGTGTTTGGTGATTGCATCAGATTCCTAATTGATGGAGAAAGGTCTGGTGGTAAGAAAAGCTGCTTCTAGGAGGTTGTCAGGTGTTTTCGCTCGACGATTCCATTCTTGGGTGGTTGGTTTGGCCCTTGTTCCTGTAACTCGAATCATAGCCCGGTGTATCCCATTTTAATTTTACACCATTGTGAACCTTACTCCTTTTTTACTCTCTGATCGAGGTTCTCGGCATTGAAAAATCTTCCTAAACTAAATCACACGTGTATATGTTGACATTTAAGAGATATACAGTCAAGAAAATCAAGGGCAATGGTAATATATATGCGGATTAGACACAAAAAAACACTCAACAAATGGCTACAATTTAAGGAATGTGTTTGGTGATTGCATCAGATTCCTAATTGATGGATAAAGGTCTGGTGGCAAGAAAAGCTGCTTCAAGGAGGTTGTCAATTGTTTTCGCTTGACGATTCCATTCCTGGGTGGTTGGTTTGGCCCTTGTTCCTGTAACTCGAATCCTAGCCCGGTATATCCCATTTTAATTTTACACCATTGTGAACCTTACGCCTTTTTTACTCTCTGATCGAGGTTCTCGGCATTGAAAAATCTTCGTAAACTAAATCACACGTGTATATGTTGACATTTAAGAGATATACAGTCAAGAAAATCAAGGGCAATGGTGATATATATGCAGATTAGACACCAAAAAAAAATCACTCAACAAATGGCTACAATTTATGGAATGTGTTTAGTGACGGCATCAGATTCCTAATTGATGGAGAAAGGTCTGGTGGTAAGAAAAGCTGCTTCTAGGAGGTTGTCAGTTTTCGCTCGACGATTCCATTCTTGGGTGGTTGGTTTGGCCCTTGTTCCTGTAACTCGAATCCTAGCCCGGTATATCCCATTTTAATTTTACACCATTGTGAACCTTACGCCTTTTTTACTCTCTGATCGAGGTTCTCGGCACCGAAAAATCTTCGTAAACTAAATCACACGTGTATATGTTGATATTTAAGAGATATACAGTCAAGAAAATCAAGGGCAATGGTGATATATATGCGGATTAGACACAAAAAAAAAACACTCAACAAATGGCTACAATTTAAGGAATGTGTTTAGTGACGGCATCAGATTTCTAATTGATGAAGAAAGGTCTGGTGGTAAGAAAAGCTGCTTCTAGGAGGTTGTCAAGTGTTTTCGCTCGACGATTCCATTCTTGGGTGGTTGGTTTGGCCCTTGTTCCTGTAACTCGAATCCTATCCCGGTATTTCCTATTTTAATTTTACACCATTGTGAACCTTACGCCTTTTTTACTCTCTCTGATCGAGGTTATCGGCATTGAAAAATCTTCGTAAACTAAATCGCACGTGTATATGTTGACATTTAAGAGATATACAGTCAAGAAAATTAAGGGCAATGGTGATATATATGCGGATTAGACACCAAAAAAATCACTCAACAAATGGCTACAATTTAAGGAATGTGTTTAGTAACGGCATCAGATTCCTAATTGATGGAGAAAGGTCTGGTGCTAAGAAAAGCTGCTTCTAGGAGGTTGTCATGTGTTTTCGCTCGACGATTCCATTCTTGGGTGGTTGGTTTGGCCATTGTTCCTGTAACTCGAATCCTAGCCCGGTGTATCCCATTTTAATTTTACACCATTGTGAACCTTACTCCTTATTTACTCTCTGATCGAGGTTCTCGGCATTGAAAAATCTTCGTAAAATAAATCACACGTGTATATGTTGATATTTAAGAGATATACAGTCAAGAAAATCAAGGGCAATGGTGATATATATGCGGATTAGACACCAAAAAAAACCCTCAACAAATGGCTACAATTTAAGGAATGTGTTTAGTGACGGCAACAGAATCCTAATTGATGGAGAAAGGTCTGGTGGCAAGAAAAGCTACTTCTAGGAGGTTGTCAAGGGTTTTCGCTCGACGATTCCATTCTTGGGTGGGTGGTTTGGCCCTTGTTCCTGTAACTCGAATCATAGCCCGGTGTATCCCATTTTAATTTTACACCATTGTGAACCTTACTCCTTTTTTACTCTCTGATCGAGGTTCTCGGCATTGAAAAATCTTCCTAAACTAAATCACACGTGTATATGTTGACATTTAAGAGATATACAGTCAAGAAAATCAAGGGCAATGGTAATATATATGCGGATTAGACACAAAAAAAACACTCAACAAATGGCTACAATTTAAGGAATGTGTTTGGTGATTGCATCAGATTCCTAATTGATGGATAAAGGTCTGGTGGCAAGAAAAGCTGCTTCAAGGAGGTTGTCAATTGTTTTCGCTCGACGATTCCATTCTTGGGTGGTTGGTTTGGCCCTTGTTCCTGTAACTCGAATCCTAGCCCGGTATATCCCATTTTAATTTTACACCATTGTGAACCTTACGCCTTTTTTACTCTCTGATCGAGGTTCTCGGCATTGAAAAATCTTCGTAAACTAAATCACACGTGTATATGTTGACATTTAAGAGATATACAGTCAAGAAAATCAAGGGCAATGGTGATATATATGCGGATTAGACACCAAAAAAAAATCACTCAACAAATGGCTACAATTTATGGAATGTGTTTAGTGACGGCATCAGATTCCTAATTGATGGAGAAAGGTCTGGTGGTAAGAAAAGCTGCTTCTAGGAGGTTGTCAGGTGTTTTCGCTCGACGATTCCATTCTTGGGTGGTTGGTTTGGCCCTTGTTCCTGTAACTCGAATCCTAGCCCGGTATATCCCATTTTAATTTTACACCATTGTGAACCTTACGCCTTTTTTACTCTCTGATCGAGGTTCTCGGCACTGAAAAATCTTCGTAAACTAAATCACACGTGTATATGTTGATATTTAAGAGATATACAGTCAAGAAAATCAAGGGCAATGGTGATATATATGCGGATTAGACACAAAAAAAAACACTCAACAAATGGCTACAATTTAAGGAATGTGTTTAGTGACGGCATCAGATTTCTAATTGATGAAGAAAGGTCTGGTGGTAAGAAAAGCTGCTTCTAGGAGGTTGTCAAGTGTTTTCGCTCGACGATTCCATTCTTGGGTGGTTGGTTTGGCCCTTGTTCCTGTAACTCGAATCCTATCCCGGTATTTCCCATTTTAATTTTACACCATTGTGAACCTTACGCCTTTTTTACTCTCTCTGATCGAGGTTATCGGCATTGAAAAATCTTCGTAAACTAAATCGCACGTGTATATGTTGACATTTAAGAGATATACAGTCAAGAAAATCAAGGGCAATGGTGATATATATGCGGATTAGACACCAAAAAAATCACTCAACAAATGGCTACAATTTAAGGAATGTGTTTAGTAACGGCATCAGATTCCTAATTGATGGAGAAAGGTCTGGTGCTAAGAAAAGCTGCTTCTAGGAGGTTGTCATGTGTTTTCGCTCGACGATTCCATTCTTGGGTGGTTGGTTTGGCCCTTGTTCCTGTAACTCGAATCCTAGCCCGGTGTATCCCATTTTAATTTTACACCATTGTGAACCTTACTCCTTTTTTACTCTCTGATCGAGGTTCTCGGCATTGAAAAATCTACGT
Organism: Helianthus tuberosus; assembly: GCA_030545235.1. Taxonomy (NCBI): domain Eukaryota; kingdom Viridiplantae; phylum Streptophyta; class Magnoliopsida; order Asterales; family Asteraceae; genus Helianthus; species Helianthus tuberosus. Next base: position 24,844 of record JARYGA010019735.1, on the reverse strand, counting down.
AAAATAAATCACACGTGTATATGTTGATATTTAAGAGATATACAGTCAAGAAAATCAAGGGCAATGGTGATATATATGCGGATTAGACACCAAAAAAAACCCTCAACAAATGGCTACAATTTAAGGAATGTGTTTAGTGACGGCAACAAATTCCTAATTGATGGAGAAAGGTCTGGTGGCAAGAAAAGCTACTTCTAGGAGGTTGTCAAGGGTTTTCGCTCGACGATTCCATTCTTGGGTGGTTGGTTTGGCCCTTGTTCCTGTAACTCGAATCATAGCCCGGTGTATCCCATTTTAATTTTACACCATTGTGAACCTTACTCCTTTTTTACTCTCTGATCGAGGTTCTCGGCATTGAAAAATCTTCCTAAACTAAATCACACGTGTATATGTTGACATTTAAGAGATATACAGTCAAGAAAATCAAGGGCAATGGTAATATATATGCGGATTAGACACAAAAAAAACACTCAACAAATGGCTACAATTTAAGGAATGTGTTTGGTGATTGCATCAGATTCCTAATTGATGGATAAAGGTCTGGTGGCAAGAAAAGCTGCTTCAAGGAGGTTGTCAATTGTTTTCGCTCGACGATTCCATTCTTGGGTGGTTGGTTTGGCCCTTGTTCCTGTAACTCGAATCCTAGCCCGGTATATCCCATTTTAATTTTACACCATTGTGAACCTTACGCCTTTTTTACTCTCTGATCGAGGTTCTCGGCATTGAAAAATCTTCGTAAACTAAATCACACGTGTATATGTTGACATTTCAGAGATATACAGTCAAGAAAATCAAGGGCAATGGTGATATATATGCGGATTAGACACCAAAAAAAAATCACTCAACAAATGGCTACAATTTATGGAATGTGTTTAGTGACGGCATCAGATTCCTAATTGATGGAGAAAGGTCTGGTGGTAAGAAAAACTGCTTCTAGGAGGTTGTCAGGTGTTTTCGCTCGACGATTCCATTCTTGGGTGGTTGGTTTGGCCCTTGTTCCTGTAACTCGAATCCTAGCCCGGTATATCCCATTTTAATTTTACACCATTGTGAACCTTACGCCTTTTTTACTCTCTGATCGAGGTTCTCGGCACTGAAAAATCTTCGTAAACTAAATCACACGTGTATATGTTGATATTTAAGAGATATACAGTCAAGAAAATCAAGGGCAATGGTGATATATATGCGGATTAGACACAAAAAAAAAACACTCAACAAATGGCGACAATTTAAGGAATGTGTTTAGTGACGGCATCAGATTTCTAATTGATGGAGAAAGGTCTGGTGGTAAGAAAAGCTGCTTCTAGGAGGTTGTCAAGTGTTTTCGCTCGACGATTCCATTCTTGGGTGGTTGGTTTGGCCCTTGTTCCTGTAACTCGAATCCTATCCCGGTATTTCCCATTTTAATTTTACACCATTGTGAACCTTACGCCTTTTTTACTCTCTCTGATCGAGGTTATCGGCATTGAAAAATCTTCGTAAACTAAATCGCACGTGTATATGTTGACATTTAAGAGATATACAGTCAAGAAAATCAAGGGCAATGGTGATATATATGCGGATTAGACACCAAAAAAATCACTCAACAAATGGCTACAATTTAAGGAATGTGTTTAGTAACGGCATCAGATTCCTAATTGATGGAGAAAGGTCTGGTGCTAAGAAAAGCTGCTTCTAGGAGGTTGTCATGTGTTTTCGCTCGACGATTCCATTCTTGGGTGGTTGGTTTGGCCCTTGTTCCTGTAACTCGAATCCTAGCCCGGTGTATCCCATTTTAATTTTACACCATTGTGAACCTTACTCCTTTTTTACTCTCTGATCGAGGTTCTCGGCATTGAAAAATCTTCGTAAACTAAATCACACGTGTATATGTTGATATTTAAGAGATATACAGTCAAGAAAATCAAGGGCAATGGTGATATATATGCGGATTAGACACCAAAAAAAACCCTCAACAAATGGCTACAATTTAAGGAATGTGTTTAGTGACGGCAACAGATTCCTAATTGATGGAGAAAGGTCTGGTGGCAAGAAAAGCTACTTCTAGGAGGTTGTCAAGGGTTTTCGCTCGACGATTCCATTCTTGGGTGGTTGGTTTGGCCCTTGTTCCTGTAACTCGAATCCTATCCCGGTATTTCCCATTTTAATTTTACACCATTGTGAACCTTACGCCTTTTTTACTCTCTATTCGAGGTTATCGGCATTGAAAAATCTTCCTAAACTAAATCACACATGTATATTTTGACATTTAAGAGATATACAGTCAAGAAAATCAAGGGCAATGGTGATAAATATGCGGATTAGACACCAAAAAAAAAACACTCAACAAATGGCTACAATTTAAGGAATGTGTTTGGTGACTGCATCAGATTCCTAATTGATGGAGAAAGGTCTGGTGGTAAGAAAAGCTGCTTCTAGGAGGTTGTCAGGTGTTTTCGCTCGACGATTCCATTCTTGGGTGGTTGGTTTGGCCCTTGTTCCTGTAACTCGAATCATAGCCCGGTGTATCCCATTTTAATTTTACACCATTGTGAACCTTACTCCTTTTTTACTCTCTGATCGAGGTTCTCGGCATTGAAAAATCTTCCTAAACTAAATCACACGTGTATATGTTGACATTTAAGAGATATACAGTCAAGAAAATCAAGGGCAATGGTAATATATATGCGGATTAGACACAAAAAAAACACTCAACAAATGGCTACAATTTAAGGAATGTGTTTGGTGATTGCATCAGATTCCTAATTGATGGATAAAGGTCTGGTGGCAAGAAAAGCTGCTTCAAGGAGGTTGTCAATTGTTTTCGCTCGACGATTCCATTCTTGGGTGGTTGGTTTGGCCCTTGTTCCTGTAACTCGAATCCTAGCCCGGTATATCCCATTTTAATTTTACACCATTGTGAACTTTACGCCTTTTTTACTCTCTGATCGAGGTTCTCGGCATTGAAAAATCTTCGTAAACTAAATCACACGTGTATATGTTGACATTTAAGAGATATACAGTCAAGAAAATCAAGGGCAATGGTGATATATATGCGGATTAGACACCAAAAAAAAATCACTCAACAAATGGCTACAATTTAAGGAATGTGTTTAGTGACGGCATCAGATTCCTAATTGATGGAGAAAGGTCTGGTGGTAAGAAAAACTGCTTCTAGGAGGTTGTCAAGTGTTTTCGCTCGACGATTTCATTCTTAGGTGGTTGGTTTGGCCCTTGTTCCTGTAACTCGAATCCTAGCCCGGTATATCCCATTTTAATTTTACATCATTGTGAACCTTACGCCTTTTTTACTCTCTGATCGAGGTTCTCGGCACTGAAAAATCTTCGTAAACTAAATCACACGTGTATATGTTGATATTTAAGAGATATACAGTCAAGAAAATCAAGGGCAATGGTGATATATATGCGGATTAGACACCAAAAAAAACACTCAACAAATGGCTACAATTTAAGGAATGTGTTTAGTGACGGCATCAGATTCCTAATTGATGGAGAAAGGTCTGGTGGTAAGAAAAGCTGCTTCTAGGAGGTTGTCAGGTGTTTTCGCTCGACGATTCCATTCTTGGGTGGTTGGTTTGGCCCTTGTTCCTGTAACTCGAATCCTAGCCCGGTGTATCCCATTTTAATTTTACACCATTGTGAACCTTACTCCTTTTTTACTCTCTGATCGAGGTTCTCGGCATTGAAAAATCTTCGTAAACTAAATCACACGTGTATATGTTGATATTTAAGCGATATACAGTCAAGAAAATCAAGGGCAATGGTGATATATATGCGGATTAGACACCAAAAAAAACACTCAACAAATGGCTACAATTTAAGGAATGTGTTTAGTGACGGCAACAGATTCCTAATTGATGGAGAAAGGTCTGGTGGCAAGAAAAGCTACTTCTAGGAGGTTGTCAAGGGTTTTCGCTCGACGATTCCATTCTTGGGTGGTTGGTTTGGCCCTTGTTCCTGTAACTCGAATCCTATCCCGGTATTTCCCATTTTAATTTTACACCATAGTGAACCTTACGCCTTTTTTACTCTCTGATCGAGGTTATCGGCATTGAAAAATCTTCCTAAACTAAATCACACGTGTATATGTTGACATTTAAGAGATATACAGTCAAGAAAATCAAGGGCAATGGTGATATATATGCGGATTAGACACCGAAAAAAACACTCAACAAATGGCTACAATTTAAGGAATGTGTTTGGTGATTGCATCAGATTCCTAATTGATGGAGAAAGGTCTGGTGGTAAGAAAAGCTGCTTCTAGGAGGTTGTCAGGTGTTTTCGCTCGACGATTCCATTCTTGGGTGGTTGGTTTGGCCCTTGTTCCTGTAACTCGAATCCTAGCCCGGTGTATCCCATTTTAATTTTACACCATTGTGAACCTTACTCCTTTTTTTACTCTCTGATCGAGGTTCCCGGCATTGAAAAATCTTCGTAAACAAAATCACACGTGTATATGTTGATATTTAAGAGATATACAGTCAAGAAAATCAAGGGCAATGGTGATATATATGCGGATTAGACACCAAAAAAAACACTCAACAAATGGCTACAATTTAAGGAATGTGTTTAGTGACGGCAACAGATTCCTAATTGATGGGGAAAGGTCGGTGGCAAGAAAAGCTACTTCTAGGAGGTTGTCAAGGGTTTTCGCTCGACGATTCCATTCTTGGGTGGTTGGTTTGGCCCTTGTTCCTGTAACTCGAATCACATCCCGGTATTTCCCATTTTAATTTTACACCATTGTGAACCTTACGCCTTTTTTACTCTCTGATCGAGGTTATCGGCATTGAAAAATCTTCCTAAACTAAATCATACGTGTATATGTTGAAATTTAAGAGATATACAGTCAAGAAAATCAAGGGCAATGGTGATATATATGGGGATTAGACCCCAAAAAAAATCACTCAACAAATGGCTACAATTTAAGGAATGTGTTTAGTGACGGCATCAGATTCCTAATTGATGGAGAAAGGTCTGGTGGCAAGAAAAGCTGCTTCTAGGAGGTTGTCAAGTGTTTTCGCTCGACGATTCCATTCTTAGGTGGTTGGTTTGGCCCTTGTTCCTGTAACTCGAATCCTAGCCCGGTATATCCCATTTTAATTTTACATCATTGTGAACCTTACGCCTATTTTACTCTCTGGTCGAGGTTCTCGACTCTGAAAAATCTTCGTAAACTAAATCACACGTGTATATGTTGATATTTAAGAGATATACAGTCAAGAAAATCAAGGGCAATGGTGATATATATGCGGATTAGACACCAAAAAAAACACTCAACATATGGCTACAATTTAAGGAATGTGTTTAGTGACGGCATCAGATTCCTAATTGATGGAGAAAGGTCTGGTGGTAAGAAAAGCTGCTTCTAGGAGGTTGTCAGGTGTTTTCGCTCGACGATTCCATTCTTGGGTGGTTGGTTTGGCCCTTGTTCCTGTAACTCGAATCCTAGCCCGGTGTATCCCATTTTAATTTTACACCATTGTGAACCTTACTCCTTTTTTACTTTCTGATCGAGGTTCTCGGCATTGAAAAATCTTCGTAAACTAAATCACACATGTATATGTTGATATTTAAGAGATATACAGTCAAGAAAATCAAGGGCAATGGTGATATATATGCGGATTAGACACCAAAAAAAACACTCAACAAATGGCTACAATTTAAGGAATGTGTTTGGTGATTGGATCCGATTCCTAATTGATGGATAAAGGTCTGGTGGCAAGAAAAGCTGCTTCCGGGAGGTTGTCAATTATTTTCGCTCGACGATTCCATTCTTGGGTGGTTGGTTTGGCCCTTGTTCCTGTAACTCGAATCCTAGCCCGGTATATCCCATTTTAATTTTACACCATTGTGAACTTTACGCCTATTTTACTCTCTGATCGAGGTTCTCGGCATTGAAAAATCTTCGTAAACTAAATCACACGTGTATATGTTGACATTTAAGAGATATACAGTCAAGAAAATCAAGGGCAATGGTGATATATATGCGGATTAGACACCAAAAAAAATCACTCAACAAATGGCTACAATTTAAGGAATGTGTTTAGTGACGGCATCAGATTCCTAATTGATGGAGAAAGGTCTGGTGGCAAGAAAAGCTGCTTCTAGGAGGTTGTCAAGTGTTTTCGCTCGACGATTTCATTCTTAGGTGGTTGGTTTGGCCCTTGTTCCTGTAACTCGAATCCTAGCCCGGTATATCCCATTTTAATTTTACATCATTGTGAACCTTACGCCTTTTTTACTCTCTGATCGAGGTTCTCGGCACTGAAAAATCTTCGTAAACTAAATCACACGTGTATATGTTGATATTTAAGAGATATACAGTCAAGAAAATCAAGGGCAATGGTGATATATGCGGATTAGACACCAAAAAAAACACTCAACAAATGGCTACAATTTAAGGAATGTGTTTAGTAACGGCATCAGATTCCTAATTGATCGAGAAAGGTCTGGTGGTAAGAAAAACTGCTTCTAGGAGGTTGTCAGGTGTTTTCGCTCGACGATTCCATTCTTGGGTGGTTGGTTTGGCCCTTGTTCCTGTAACTCGAATCCTAGCCCGGTGTATCCCATTTTAATTTTACACCATTGTGAACCTTACTCCTTTTTTACTCTCTGATCGAGGTTCTTGGCATTGAAAAATCTTCGTAAACTAAATCACACATGTATATGTTGATATTTAAGAGATATACAGTCAAGAAAATCAAGGGCAATGGTGATATATATGCGGATTAGACACCAAAAAAAAAACACTCAACAAATGGCTACAATTTAAGGAATGGTTTTAGTGACGGCAACAGATTCCTAATTGATGGAGAAAGGTCTGGTGGCAAGAAAAGCTACTTCTAGGAGGTTGTCAAGGGTTTTCGCTCGACGATTCCATTCTTGGGTGGTTGGTTTGGCCCTTGTTCCTGTAACTCGAATCCTAGCCCGGTATATCCCATTTTAATTTTACATCATTGTGAAGCTTACGCCTTTTTTACTCTCTGATCGAGGTTCTCGGCACTGAAAAATCTTCGTAAACTAAATCACACGTGTATATGTTGATATTTAAGAGATATACAGTCAAGAAAATCAAGGGCAATGGTGATATATGCGGATTAGACACCAAAAAAAAAACACTCAACAAATGGCTACAATTTAAGGAATGTGTTTCGTAACGGCATCAGATTCCTAATTGATCGAGAAAGGTCTGGTGGTAAGAAAAACTGCTTCTAGGAGGTTGTCAGGTGTTTTCGCTCGACGATTCCATTCTTGGGTGGTTGGTTTGGCCCTTGTTCCTGTAACTCGAATCCTAGCCCGGTGTATCCCATTTTAATTTTACACCATTGTGAACCTTACTCCTTTTTTACTCTCTGATCGAGGTTCTTGGCATTGAAAAATCTTCGTAAACTAAATCACACATGTATATGTTGATATTTAAGAGATATACAGTCAAGAAAATCAAGGGCAATGGTGATATATATGCGGATTAGACACCAAAAAAAAACACTCAACAAATGGCTACAATTTAAGGAATGGTTTTAGTGACGGCAACAGATTCCTAATTGATGGAGAAAGGTCTGGTGGCAAGAAAAGCTACTTCTAGGAGGTTGTCAAGGGTTTTCGCTCGACGATTCCATTCTTGGGTGGTTGGTTTGGCCCTTGTTCCTGTAACTCGAATCCTAGCCCGGTATATCCCATTTTAATTTTACATCATTGTGAAGCTTACGCCTTTTTTACTCTCTGATCGAGGTTCTCGGCACTGAAAAATCTTCGTAAACTAAATCACACGTGTATATGTTGATATTTAAGAGATATACAGTCAAGAAAATCAAGGGCAATGGTGATATATGCGGATTAGACACCAAAAAAAAACACTCAACAAATGGCTACAATTTAAGGAATGTGTTTCGTAACGGCATCAGATTCCTAATTGATCGAGAAAGGTCTGGTGGTAAGAAAAACTGCTTCTAGGAGGTTGTCAGGTGTTTTCGCTCGACGATTCCATTCTTGGGTGGTTGGTTTGGCCCTTGTTCCTCTAACTCGAATCCTAGCCCGGTGTATCCCATTTTAATTTTACACCATTGTGAACCTTACTCCTTTTTTACTCTCTGATCGAGGTTCTTGGCATTGAAAAATCTTCGTAAACTAAATCTCACATGTATATGTTGATATTTAAGAGATATACAGTCATGAAAATCAAGGGCAATGGTGATATATATGCGGATTAGACACCAAAAAAAACACTCAACAAATGGCTACAATTTAAGGAATGGTTTTAGTGACGGCAACAGATTCCTAATTGATGGAGAAAGGTCTGGTGGCAAGAAAAGCTACTTCTAGGAGGTTATCAAGGGTTTTCGCTCGACGATTCCATTCTTGGGTGGTTGGTTTGGCCCTTGTTCCTGTAACTCGAATCCTATCCCGGTATTTCCCATTTTAATTTTACACCATTGTGAACCTTACGCCTTTTTTACTCTCTGATCGAGGTTATCGGCATTGAAAAATCTTCCTAAACTAAATCACATGTGTATATGTTGACATTTAAGAGATATTCAGTCAAGAAAATCAAGGGCAATGGTGATATATATGTGGATTAGACACCAAAAAAAATCACTCAACAAATGGCTACAATTTAAGGAATGTGTTTAGTGACGGCATCAGATTCCTAATTGATGGAGAAAGGTCTGGTGGTAAGAAAAGCTGCTTCTAGGAGGTTGTCAGGTGTTTTCGCTCGACGATTCCATTCTTGGGTGGTTGGTTTGGCCCTTGTTCCTGTAACTCGAATCCTAGCCCGGTGTATCCCATTTTAATTTTACACCATTGTGAACCTTACTCCTTTTTTACTCTCTGATCGAGGTTCTTGGCATTGAAAAATCTTCGTAAACTAAATCACACATGTGTATGTTGATATTTAAGAGATATACAGTCATGAAAATCAAGGGCAATGGTGATATATATGCGGATTAGACACAAAAAAAAAACACTCAACAAATGGCTACAATTTAAGGAATGGTTTTAGTGACGGCAACAGATTCCTAATTGATGGAGAAAGGTCTGGTGGCAAGAAAAGCTACTTCTAGGAGGTTGTCAAGGGTTTTCGCTCGACAATTCCATTCTTGGGTGGTTGGTTTGGTCCTTGTTCCTGTAACTCGAATCCTATCCCGGTATTTCCCATTTTAATTTTACACAATTGTGAACCTTACGCCTTTTTTACTCTCTGATCGAGGTTATCGGCATTGAAAAATCTTCCTAAACTAAATCACACGTGTATATGTTGACATTTAAGAGATATACAGTCAAGAAAATCAAGGGCAATGGTGATATATATGCGGATTAGACACCAAAAAAATCACTCAACAAATGGCTACAATTTAAGGAATGTGTTTAGTGACGGCATCAGATTCCTAATTGATGGAGAAAGGTCTAGTGGTAAGAAAAGCTGCTTCTAGGAGGTTGTCAGGTGTTTTCGCTCGACGATTCCATTCTTGGGTGGTTGGTTTGGCCCTTGTTCCTGTAACTCGAATCCTAGCCCGGTATATCCCATTTTAATTTTACACCATTGTGAACTTTACGCCTTTTTTACTCTCTGATCGTGGTTCTCGGCATTGAAAAATCTTCGTAAACTAAATCACACGTGTATATGTTGACATTTAAGAGATATACAGTCAAGAAAATCAACGGCAATGGTGATATATATGCGGATTAGACACCAAAAAAAACCCTCAATAAATGGCTACAATTTAAGGAATGTGTTTAGTGACGGCATCAGATTCCTAATTGATGGAGAAAGGTCTGGTGGTAAGAAAAGCTGCTTCTAGGAGGTTGTCAGGTGTTTTCGCTCGACGATTCCATTCTTGGGTGGTTGGTTTGGCCCTTGTTCCTGTAACTCGAATCCTAGCCCGGTGTATCCCATTTTAATTTTACACCATTGTGAACCTTACGCCTTTTTTACTCTCTGATTGAGGTTCTCGGCATTGAAAAATCTTCGTAAACTAAATCACACGTGTATATTTTGATATTTAAGAGATATACAGTCAAGAAATTCAAGGGCAATGGTGATATATATGCGAATTAGACACAAAAAAAAAACACTCAACTAATGGCTACAATTTAAGGAATGTGTTTGGTGATTGCATCAGATTCCTAATTGATGGAGAAAGGTCTGGTGGCAGGAAAAGCTGCTTCCAGGAGGTTATCAATTGTTTTTGCTCGACGATTCCATTCTTGGGTGGTTGGTTTGGCCCTTGTTCCTGTAACTCGAATCCTAGCCCGGTATATCCCATTTGAATTTTACACCATTGTGGACTTTACGCCTTTTTTACTCTCTGATCGAGGTTCTAGGCATTGAAAAATCTTCGTAAACTAAATCACACGGTAATATGTTGACATTTAAGAGATATACAGTCAAGAAAATCAAGGGCAATGGTGATATATATGCGGATTAGACACCAAAAATAACACTCAACAAATGGCTACAATTTAAGGAATGTGTTTAGTGACGGCAACAGATTCCTAATTGATGGAGAAAGGTCTGGTGGTAAGAAAAGCTGCTTCTAGGAGGTTGTCAGGTGTTTTCGCTCGACGATTCCATTCTTGGGTGGTTGGTTTGGCCCTTGTTCCTGTAACTCGAATCCTAGCCCGGTATATCCCATTTTAATTTTACACCATTGTTAACTTTACGCCTTTTTTACTCTCTGATCGTGGTTCTCGGCATTGAAAAATCTTCGTAAACTAAATCACACGTGTATATGTTGACATTTAAGAGATATACAGTCAAGAAAATCAAGGGCAATGGTGATATATATGCGGATTAGACACCCAAAAAACCCTCAACAAATGGCTACAATTTAAGGAATGTGTTTAGTGATGGCATCAGATTCCTAATTGATGGAGAAAGGTCTGGTGGTAAGAAAAGCTGCTTCTAGGAGGTTGTCAGGTGTTTTCGCTCGTCGATTCCATTCTTGGGTGGTTGGTTTGGCCCTTGTTCCTGTAACTCGAATCCTAGCCCGGTGTATCCCATTTTAATTTTACACCATTGTGAACCTTACGCCTTTTTTACTCTCTGATCGAGGTTCTCGGCATTGAAAAATCTTCGTAAACTAAATCACACGTGTATATTTTGATATTTAAGAGATATACAGTCAAGAAATTCAAGGGCAATGGTGATATATATGCGGATTAGACAACAAAAAAAACACTCAACTAATGGCTACAATTTAAGGAATGTGTTTGGTTATTGCATCAGATTCCTAATTGATGGAGAAAGGTCTGGAGGCAGGAAAAGCTGCTTCCAGGAGGGTGTCAATTGTTTTCGCTCGACGATTCCATTCTTGGGTGGTTGGTTTGGCCCTTGTTCCTGTAACTCGAATCTTAGCCCGGTATATCCCATTTTAATTTTACACCATTGTGAACTTTACGCCTTTTTTACTCTCTGATCGAGGTTCTCGGCATTGAAAAATCTTCGTAAACTAAATCACACGTGTATATGCTGACATTTAAGAGATATACAGTCAAGAAAATCAAGGGCATTGGTGATATATATGCGGATTAGACACCAAAAATAACACTCAACAAATGGCTACAATTTAAGGAATGTGTTTAGTGACGGCAACAGATTCCTAATTGATGGAGAAAGGTCTGGTGGTAAGAAAAGCTGCTTCTAGGAGGTTGTCAGGTGTTTTCGCTCGACGATTCCATTCTTGGGTGGTTGGTTTGGCCCTTGTTCTTGTAACTAGAATCCTAGCCCGATGTATCCCATTTTAATTTTACACCATTGTGAACCTTACGCCTTTTTTTTACTCTCTGATCGAGGTTCTCGGCATTGAAAAATCTTTGTAAACTAAATCACACGTGTATATGTTGATATTTAATAGATATACAGTCAAGAAAATCAAGGGCAGTGGTGATATATATGCGGATTAGACACAAAAAAAAAAACACTCAACAAATTGCTACAATTTAAGGAATGTGTTTAGTGACGGCAAGAGATTCCTAATTGATGGAGAAAGTGTTGATGTCAGAAACTGTGTAGCTGACGCTATCCAAAGACCAAAAGACTGCAAGATGTTTGAAGACAAAGTTACACTATGAAACTATTGTCAAGGGGGAGTTTGTTGGTGCATGTTTTGTGACAACAGCTTAATAGTTTGTTTATTTAGTCTTTGGATATTTTGTATTGGGCTTAGCATTATTGGTTAGGGAGTTAATTAGTGTTATGGGCTTGGAGAATGGCCTGGCCCAGACCAAAGCCCATGTGCAAACCTTGTCCTATATAAACAAGGCTTGGCATAAGGGTTTAGGGTGGACACTTAGAGGAATTGAGAGAGTGGGAGAAATCTATAGAGAGTGGCTGAGAGATTTCTTGTGGGTCTTGAATTGATTGTAAACTTCGTGTTGGATAATCAATAGAAGACCGGATTGAAAGTTCATCGTGTTCTTGATTCTGTTTCTACTCGTTTTCTGTGAAATCTGATCTAGAGGATTCTGCACTCTAGGTTAGATCGATGATTCTGTTACGATCCGCACGGCTCACGGGACCTACAGAAAGGTCTGGTGGCAAAAAAAGCTGCTTCTGGGAGGTTGTATCCCATTTTAATTTACACCATTGTGAACCTTACGCCTTTTTTACTCTCTGATCGAGGTTCTCGGCATTGAAAAATCTTCGTAAACTAAATCACACGTGTATATGATGATATTTAAGAGATATACAGTCAAGAAAATCAAGGGCAATGGTGATATATATGCGGATTAGACACAAAAAAAAAACACTCAACAAATGGCTACAATTTAAGGAATGTGTTTAGTGACGGCAACAGATTTCTAATTGATGGAGAAAGGTCTGGTGGCAAGAAAAACTGCTTCTAGGAGGTTGTCAGGTGTTTTCGCTCGACGATTCCATTCTTGGGTGGTTGGTTTGGCCCTTGTTCTTGTAACTCGAATCCTAGCCCGGTGTATCTCATTTTAATTTTACACCATTGTGAACTTTATGCCTTTTTTACTCTCTGATCGAGGTTCTCGGCATTGAAAAATCTTCGTAAACAAAATCACACGTGTATATGTTGATATTTAAGAGATATACAGTCAAGAAAATCAAGGGCAATGGTGATATATATGCGGATTACACACCAAAAAAACACTCAACAAATGGCTACAATTTAAGGAATGTGTTTAGTGACGGCAACATATTCCTAATTGATGGAGAAAGGTCTGGTGGCAAGAAAAGCTGCTTCTAGGAGGTTGTCAAGTGTTTTCGCTTGACGATTCCATTCTTGGGTGGTTGGTTTGGCCCTTGTTCCTGTAACTCGAATCCTATCCCGGTATTTCCGATTTTAATTTTACACCATTGTGAACCTTACCCCTTTTTTACTCTCTGATCGAGGTTCTCGGCGTTGAAAAATCTTCGTAAACTAAATCACACGTGTATATGTTGATATTTAAGATATATACAGTCTAGAAAATCAAGGGCAATGGTGATATATATGCGGATTAGACACCAAAAAAAACACTCAACAAATGGCTACAATTTAAGGAATGTGTTTAGTGACGGCAACAGATTCCTAATTGATGGAGAAAGGTCTGGTGGCAAGAAAAGCTGCTCTAGGAGGTTGTCAAGTGTTTTCGCTCGACGATTCCATTCTTGGGTGGTTGGTTTGGCCCTTGTTCCTGTAACTCGAATCCTATCCCGGTATTTCCCATTTTAATTTTACACCATTGTGAACCTTACCCCTTTTTTACTCTCTAATCGAGGTTCTCGGCATTGAAAAATCTTCGTAAACTAAATCACACGTGTATATGTTGATATTTAAGAGATATACAGTCTAGAAAATCAAGGGCAATGGTGATATATATGCGGATTAGACACCAAAAAAAACACTCAACAAATGGCTACAATTTAAGGAATGTGTTTAGTGACGGCAACAGATTCCTAATTGATGGAGAAAGGTCTGGTGGCAAGAAAAGCTGCTTCTACGAGGTTGTCAAGTGTTTTCACTCGACGATTCCATTCTTGGGTGGTTGGTTTGGCCCTTGTTCCTATGACTGGAATCCTATCCCGGTATTTCCCATTTTAATTTTACACCATTGTGAACCTTACGCCTTTTTTACTCTCTGATCGAGGTTCTCGGCATTAAAAAATATTCGTAAACTAAATCACACGTGTATATGTTGATATTTAAGATATATACAGTCAAGAAAATCAAGGGAAATGGTGATATATATGCAGATTAGACACCAAAAAAAACACTCAACAAATGGCTACAATTTAAGGAATGTGTTTGGTGATTGCATCAGATTCCTAATTGATGGAGAAAGGTCTGGTGGCAAGAAAAGCTGCTTCCAGGAGGTTGTCAATTGTTTTCGCTCGACGATTCTATTCTTGGGTGGTTGGTTTGGCCCTTGTTCCTGTAACTCGAATCCTAGCCCGGTATATCCCATTTTAATTTTACACCATTGTGAACTTTACGCCTTTTTTACTCTCTGATCGAGGTTATCGGCATTGAAAAATCTTCGTAAACTAAATCACACATGTATATGTGGACATTTAAGAGATATACAGTCAAGAAAATGAAGGGCAATTGTGATATATATGCAGATTAGACACCAAAAAAAATCACTCAACAAATGGCTACAATTTAAGGAATGTGTTTAGTGACGGCATAAGATTCCTAATTGATGGAGAAAGGTCTGGTGGCAAGAAAAGCTACTTCTAGGAGGTTGTCAAGTGTTTTCGCTCGATGATTCCATTCTTAGGTGGTTGGTTTGGCCCTTGTTCCTGTAACTCGAATCCTAGCCCGGTATATCCCATTTTAATTTTACATCATTGTGAACCTTACGCCTTTTTTACTCTCTGATCGAGGTTCTCGGCACTGAAAAATCTTCGTAAACTAAATCACACGTGTATATGTTGATATTTAAGAGATATACAGTCAAGAAAATCAAGGACAATGGTGATATATATGCGAATTAGACACAAAAAAAAACACTCAGCAAATGGCTACAATTTAAGGAATGTGTTTAGTGACGGCATCAGATTCCTAATTGATGGAGAAAGGTCTAGTGGTAAGAAAAGCTGCTTCTAGGAGGTTGTCAGGTGTTTTCGCTCGACGATTCCACTCTTGGGTGGTTGGTTTGGCCCTTGTTCCTGTAACTCGAATCCTAGCCCGGTGTATCCCATTTTAATTTTACACCATTATGAACCTTACTCCTTTTTTACTCTCTGATCGAGGTTCTCGGCATTGAAAAATCTTCGTAAACTAAATCACACGTGTATATGTTGATATTTAAGAGATATACAGTCAAGAAAATCAAGGGCAATGGTGATATATATGCGGATTAGACACCAAAAAAAACACTTAACAAATGGCTACAATTTAAGGAATGTGTTTAGTGACGGCAACAAATTCATAATTGATGGAGAAAGGTCTGGTGGCAAGAAAAGCTACTTCTAGGAGGTTGTCAAGTGCTTTCGCTCGACGATTCCATTCTTGGATGGTTGGTTCGGCCCTTGTTCCTGTAACTCGAATCCTATCCCGGTATTTCCCATTTTAATTTTACACCATTGTGAACCTTACGCCTTTTTTACTCTCTGTTCGAGGTTCTCGGCATTGAAATATCTTCCTAAACTAAATCACACGTGTATATGTTGACATTTAAGAGATATGCAGTCAAGAAAATCCAGGGTAATGGTGATATATATGCGGATTAGACACCAAAAAAAATCACTCAACAAATGGCTACAATTTAAGGAATGTGTTTACAGACGGCATCAGATTCCTAATTGATGGAGAAAAGTCTGGTGGTAAGAAAAGCTGCTTCTAGGAGGTTTTCAAGTGTTTTCGCTCGACGATTCCATTCTTGGGTGGTTGGTTTGGCCCTTGTTCCTGTAACTGGAATCCTATCCCGGTATTTCCCATTTTAATTTAACACCATTGTGAACCTTACGCCTTTTTTACTCTCTGATCGAGGTTCTCGGCATTAAAAAATCTTCGTAAACTAAATCACACGTGTATATGTTGATATTTAAGATATATACAGTCAAGAAAATCAAGGGCAATGGTGATATATATGCGGATTAGACACCAAAAAAAACACTCAACAAATGGCTACAATTTAAGGAATGTGTTTGGTGATTGCATCAGATTCCTAATTGATGGAGAAAGGTCTGGTGGCAAGAAAAGCTGCTTCCAGGAGGTTGTCAATTGTTTTCGCTCGACGATTCCATTCTTGGGTGGTTAGTTTGGCCCTTGTTCCTGTAACTCGAATCCTAGCCCGGTATATCCCATTTTAATTTTACACCATTGTGAACTTTACGCCTTTTTTACTCTCTGATCGAGGTTCTCGGCATTGAAAAATCTTCGTAAACTAAATCACACATGTATATGTTGACATTTAAGAGATATACAGTCAAGAAAATCAAGGGCAATGGTGATATATATGCGGATTAGACACCAAAAAAAATCACTCAACAAATGGCTACAATTTAAGGAATGTGTTTAGTGACGGCATAAGATTCCTAATTGATGAAGAAAGGTCTGGTGGCAAGAAAAGCTGCTTCTAGGAGGTTGTCAAGTGTTTTCGCTCGACGATTCCATTCTTAGGTGGTTGGTTTGGCCCTTGTTCCTGTAACTCGAATCCTAGACCGGTATATCCCATTTTAATTTTACATCATTGTGAACCTTACGCCTTTTTTACTCTCTGATCGAGGTTCTCGGCACTGAAAAATCTTCGTAAACTAAATCACACGTGTATATGTTGATATTTAAGAGATATACAGTCAAGAAAATCAAGGGCAATGGTGATATATATGCGGATTAGACACCAAAAAAAACACTCAACAAATGGCTACAATTTAAGGAATGTGTTTAGTGACGGAAACAAATTCCTAATTGATGGAGAAAGGTCCGGTGGCAAGAAAAGCTACTTCTAGGAGGTTGTCAAGTGCTTTCGCTCGACGATTCCATTCTTGGATGGTTGGTTTGGCCCTTGTTCCTGTAACTCGAATCCTATCCCGGTATATCCCATTTTAATTTTACACCATTGTGAACCTTACGCCTTTTTTACTATCTGTTTGAGGTTCTCGGCATTGAAATATCTTCCTAAACTAAATCACACGTGTATATGTTGACATTAAAGAGATATGCAGTCAAGAAAATCAAGGGCAATGGTGATATATATGCGGATTAGACACCAAAAAAAAAACACTCAACAAATGGCTACAATTTAAGGAATGTGTTTACAGACGGCATCAGATTCCTAATTGATGGAGAAAAGTCTGGTGGTAAGAAAAGCTGCTTCTAGGAGGTTGTCAAGTGTTTTCGCTCGATGATTTCATTCTTGGGTGGTTGGTTTGGCCCTTGTTCCTGTAACTCGAATCCTAGCTCGGTATATCCCATTTTAATCTTACACCATAGTGAACCTTACGCCTTTTTTACTCTCTGATCGAGGTTATCGGCTTTGAAAAATCTTCGTAAACTAAATCACACGTGTATATGTTGATATTTAAGAGATATACAGTCAAGAAAATCAAGGGCAATGGTGATATATATGCGGATTAGACACCAAAAAAAAACACTCAACAAATGGCTATAATTTAAGGAATGTGTTTAGTGACGGCATCAGATTCCTAATTGATGGAGAAAGGTCTGGTGGTAAGAAAAGCAACTTCTAGGAGGTTGTCAAGTGTTTTCGCTCGACGATTCCATTCTTGGGTGGTTGGTTTGGCCCTTGTTCTTGTAACTAAAATCCTAGCCCGGTATATCCCATTTTAATTTTACACCATTGTGAACCTTACACCTTTTTACTCTCTGATCGAGGTTCTCGGTATTGAAAAATCTTCGTAAACTAAATCACACGTGTATATGTTGACATTTAAGAGATATACAGTCAAGAAAATCAAGGGCAATGGTGATATATATGCGGATTAGACACCACAAAAAACACTCAACAAATGGCTACAATTTAAGGAATGTGTTTAGTGACGGCATCAGATTCCTAATTGATGGAGAAAGGTCTGGTGGCAAGACAAGCTGCTTCTAGGAGGTTGTCAAGTGTTTTCGCTCAACGATTCCATTCTTGGGTGGTTGGTTTGGCCCTTGTTCCTGTAACTCGAATCCTAGCCAGGTATATCCCATTTTAATTTTACACCATTGTGAACCTTACGCCTTTTTCCTCTCTGATCGAGGTTCTCGGCATTGAAAAATCTTCATAAACTAAATCACACGTGTATATGTTGACATTTAAGAGATATACAGTCAAGAAAATCAAGGGCAATGGTGATATATATGTGGATTAGACACCAAAAAAACACACAACAAATGGCTAGAATTTAAGGAATGTGTTTAGTGACGGCATCAGATTCCTAATTAATGGAGAAAGGTCTGGTGGCAAGAAAAGCTGCTTCTAGGAGGTTGTCAAGTGTTTTTGCTCGACGATTCCATTCTTGGGTGGTTGGTTTGGCCCTTGTTCTTGTAACTCGAATCCTAGCCCGGTATATCCCATTTTAATTTTACACCATTGTGAACCTTACGCCTTTTTTACTCTTTGATCGAGGTTCTCAGCATTGAAAAATCTTCGTAAACTAAATCACAGGTGTATATGTTGATATTTAAGAGATATACAGTCAAGAAAATCAAGGGCAATGGTGATATATATGCGGATTAGACACCAAAAAAAAAAACACTCAACAAATGGCTACAATTTAAGGAATGTGTTTAGTGACGGCAACAGATTCCTAATTGATGGAGAAAGGTCTGGTGGGAAGAAAAGCTGCTTCTAGGAGGTTGTCAAGGGTTTTCGCTCGACGATTCCATTCTTGGGTGGTTGGTTTGGCCCTTGTTCCTGTAACTCGAATCCTAGCCTGGTATATCCCATTTTAATTTTACACCATTGTGAACCTTACGCCGTTTTTACTCTCTGATCGAGGTTCTCGGTATTGAAAAATCTTCGTAAACTAAATCACACGTGTATATGTTGAGATTTAAGAGATATACAGTCAAGAAAATCAAGGGCAATGGTGATATATATGCGGATTAGACACCAAAAAAACACTCAACAAATGGCTACAATTTAAGGAATGTGTTTAGTGACGGCATCAGATTCCTAATTGATGGAGAAAGGTCTGGTGGTAAGAAAGGCTGCTTCTAGGAGGTTGTCAAGTGTTTTCGCTCGACGATTCCATTCTTAGGTGGTTGGTTTGGCCCTTGTTCCTGTAACTCGAATCCTAGCCCGGTATATCCCATTTTAATCTTACACCATTGTGAACCTTACGCCTTTTTTACTCTCTGATCGAGGTTCTCGGCATTGAAAAATCTTCGTAAACTAAATCACACGTGTATATGTTGACATTTAAGAGATATACAGTCAAGAAAGTCAATGGCATTGGTGATATATATGCGGATTAGACACCAAAAAAAACACTCAACAAATGGCTACAATTTAAGGAATGTGTTTAGTGACGGCATCAGATTCCTAATTGATGGAGAAAGGTCTGGTGGTAAGAAAGGCTGCTTCTAGGAGGTTGTCAAGTCTTTTAGCTCGACGATTCCATTCTTGGGTGGTTGGTTTGGCCCTTGTTCCTGTAACTCGAATCCTAGCCCGGTGTATCCCATTTTAATTTTACACCATTGTGAACCTTACTCCTTTTTTACTCTCTGATCGAGGTTCTCGGCATTGAAAATTCTTCGTAAACTAAATCACACGTGTATATGTTGACATTTAAGAGATATACAGTCAAGAAAATCAAGGGCAATGGTGACATATATGCGGATTAGACACCAAAAAAAACACTCAAAAAATGGCTACAATTTAAGGAATGTGTTTGGTGACGACATCAGATTCTTAATTGATGGAGAAAGGTCGGGTGGCAAGAAAAGCTTCTTCTAGGAGGTTGTCAAGTGTCTTCGCTCGACGATTCCATTCTTGGGTGGTTGGTTTGGCCCTTGTTCCTGTAACTCGAATCCTAGCCCGGTATATCCCATTTTAATTTTACAACATTGTGAACCTTACGCCTTTTTTACTCTCTGATCGAGGTTCTCGGCATTGAAAAATCTTGGTAAACTAAATCACACGTGTATATGTTGACATTTAAGAGATATACAGTCAATAAAATCAAGGGCAATGGTGATATATATGCGGATTAGACACCAAAAAATAAACACTCAAAAGATAGCTACAATTTAAGGTTTGTGTTTAGTGCTGCCTCTAGGAGGTTGTCAAATGTTTTCGCTCGACGATTCCATTCTTGGGTGGTTGGTTTGGCCCTTGTTCCTGTAACTCGAATCCTAGCCCGTTATATCCAATTTTAATCTTACACCATTGTGAACCTTACGCCTTTTTTACTCTCTGATCGAGGTTCTCGGCATTGAAAAATCTTCGTAAACTAAATCACACGTGTATATGTTGACATTTAAGAGATATACAGTCAAGAAAATAAAGGGCAATGGTGATATATATGGGGATTAGACACCAAAAAAAACACTCAACAAATGGCTACAATTTAAGGAATGTGTTTAGTGACGGCAACAGATTCTTAATTGATGGAGAAATGTCTGTTGGTAAGAAAAGCTGCTTCTAGGAGGTTGTCAAGTGTTTTCGCTCAACGATCCCATTCTTGGGTGGTTGGTTTAGCCCTTGTTCCTGTAACTCGAATGCTAACCCGGAATATCCCATTTTAATTTTACACAATTGCGAACCTTACGTCTTTTTTACTCTCTGATCGAGGTTCTCGGCATTGAAAAATCTTCGTAAACTAAATCACACGTGTATATGTTGATATTTAAGAGATATACAATCAAGAAAATCAAGGGCAATGGTGATATATATACGGATTAGACACAAAAAAAAACACTCAACAAATGGCTACATTTTAAGGATTGTGTTTAGTGACGGCATCAGATTCTTAATTGATGGAGAAAGGTCTGGGGGTAAGAAAATATGCTTCTTGGAGGTTGTCAAGTGTTTTCACTCGACGATTCCATTCTTGGGTGGTTGGTTTAGCCCTTGTTCCTGTAACTCGAATTCTAGCCCGTTATATCCCATTTTAATTTTACACCATTGTGAACCTTACGCCTTTTTTACTCTCTGATCGAGGTTCTCGGCATTGAAAAATTTTCGTAAACTAAATCACACGTGTATATGTTGACATTTAAGAGATATACAGTCAAGAAAATCAAGGGCAATGGTGATATATATGCGGATTAGACACAAAAAAAAAAAAAACTCAACAAATGGCTAAATTTAAGGAATGTGTTTATTGACGGCATCAGATCCCTAATTGATGGAGAAAGGTCTGGTGGTAAGAAAAGCTGCTTCTAGGAGGTTGTCATGTGTTTTCACTCGACGATTCCGTTCATGGGTGGTTGGTTTGGCCCTTGTTCCTGTAACTCGAATCCTAGCCCGGTATATTCTATTTTAATCTTACACGATTGTGAACCTTAAGCCTTTTTACTCTCTGATAAAGGTTCTTCGGTATTGAAAAATCTTCGTAAACTAAATCACACGTGTATATGTTGATATTTAAGAGATATACAGTCAAGAAAATCAAGGGCAATGGGGATATATATGCGGATTAGACACAAAAAAACACTCAACAAATGGCTACAATTTAAGGAATGTGTTTAGTGACGGCATCAGATTCCTAATTGATGGAGAGAGGTCTGGTGGTAAGAAAAGCTGCTTCAAGGAGGTTGTCAAGTGTTTTCGCTCGACGATTCCATTTTTGGGTGGTTGGTTTGGCCCTTGTTCCTGTAACTCGAATCCTAGCCCGGTATATCCCATTTTAATTTTACATCATTGTGAACCTTATGCCTTTTTTTACTCTCTGATCGAGGTTCTCGGCATTGAAAAATCTTTGTAAACTAAATCACACGTGTATATGTTGATATTTAAGAGATAGACAGTCAAGAAAATAAAGGGCAATGGTGATATATATGCGGATTAGACACCAAAAAAAACACTCAACAAATGGCTACAATTTAAGGAATGTGTTTAGTGACGGCATCAGATTCCTAATTGATGGAGAGAGGTCTGGTGGTAAGAAAAGCTGCTTCTAGGAGGTTGTCAAGTGTTTTCGCTCGACGATTCCATTCTTGGGTGGTTGGTTTGGCCCTTGTTCCTGGAACTCGAATCCTAGCCCGGTATATCCCATTTGAATTTTACACCATTGTGAACCTTACGCCTTTTTTACTCTCTGATCGAGGTTCTCGGCATTGAAAAATCTTCGTAAACTAAATCATACGTGTATATGTTGACATTTAAGAGATATACAGTCAAGAATATCAAGGGCAATGGGGATATATATGCGGATTAGACACCAAAAAAAACACTCAACAAATGGCTACAATTTAAGGAATGTGTTTAGTGACGGCATCAGATTCCTAATTGATGGAGAAAGGTCTGGTGGTGAGAAAAGCTGCTTCTAGGAGGTTGTCAAGTGTTTTCGCTCGACGATTCCATTCTTGGGTGGTTGGTTTGGCCCTTGTTCCTGTAACTCGAATCCTAGCCCGGTATATCCCATTTTAATTTTACACCATTGTGAACCTTATGCCTTTTTTACTCTCTGATCGAGGTTCTCGGCATTGAAAAATCTTTGTAAACTAAATCACACGTGTATATGTTGATATTTAAGAGATAGACAGTCAAGAAAATCAAGGGCAATGGTGATATATATGCGGATTAGACACAAAAAAAAAACACTCAACAAATGGCTACAATTTAAGGAATGTGTTTAGTGACGGCATCAGATTCCTAATTGATGGAGAAAGGTCTGGTGGCAAGAAAAGCTGCTTCTAGGAGGTTGTCAAGTGTTTTCGCTCGACGATTCCATTCTTGGGTGGTTGGTTTGTCCCTTTTTCCTGTAACTCGAATCCTAGCCCGGTATATCCCATTTTAATTTTACACCATTGTGAACCTTACACCTTTTTTACTCTCTGATCGAGGTTCTCGGCATTGAAAAATCTTCGTCAACTAAATCACACGTGTGTATGTTAATATTTAACGGATATACAGTCAAGAAAATCAAGGGCAATGGTGATATATATGCGGATTAGACACAAAAAAAACACTCAACAAATGGCTACAATTTAAGGAATGTGTTTAGTGGCGGCATCAGATTCCTATTTGATCGAGAAAGGTCTGGTGGTAAGAAAAGCGGCTTCTAGGAGGTTGTTATGTGTTTTCGCTCGACGATTCCATTCTTGGGTGGTTGGTTTGGCCCTTGTTCCTGTAACTCAAATCCTAGCCCGGTATTTTCCATTTTAATTTTACACCATTGTGAACCTTACGCCTTTTTTACTCTCAGATAGAGGTTCTCGGCATTGAAAAAACTTCATAAACTAAATCACACGTGTATATGTTGACATTTAAGAGATATACAGTCAAGAAAATCAAGGTCAATGGTGATATATATGCGGATTAGACACCCAAAAAAAAAACTCAACAAATGGCTACAATTTAAGGAATGTGTTTAGTGACGGCATCAGATTCCTAATTGATGGAGAAAGGTCTGGTGGCAAGAAAAGCTGCTTCTAGGAGGTTGTCAAGTGTTTTCGCTCGACGATTCCATTCTTGGGTGGTTGGTTTGGTCCTTGTTCCTGTAACTCGAATCCTAGCCCGGTATATCCCATTTTAATTTTACACCATTGTGAACCTTACTCCTTTTTTCCTCTCTGATCGAGGTTCTCGGCATTGAAAAATATTCGTAAACTAAATCACACGTGTATATGTTGACATTTAAGAGATATACAGTCAAGAAAATCAAGAGCAATGGTGATATATATGCGGATTAGACACCAAAAAAAAACACTCAACAAATGGCTACAATTTAAGGAATGTGTTTAGTGACGGCATCAGATTCCTAATTGATGGAGAAAGGTCTGGTGGCAAGAAAAGCTGCTTCTAGGAGGTTGTCAAGTGTTTTCGCTCGACGATTCCATTCTTGGGTGGTTGGTTTGGCCCTTGTTCCTGTAACTCGAATCCTAGCCCGGTATATCCCATTTTAATTTTACACCATTGTGAACCTTACACCGTTTTTACTCTCTGATCGAGGTTCTCGGCATTGAAAAATCTTCGTAAACTAAATCACACATGTGTATGTTGATATTTAACAGATATACAGTCAAGAAAATCAAGGGCAATGGTGATATATATGCGGATTAGACACAAAAAAACACTCAACAAATGGCTACAATTTAAGGAATGTGTTTAGTGGCGGCATCAGATTCCTAATTGATCGAGAAAGGTCTGGTGGTAAGAAAAGCAGCTTCTAGGAGGTTGTTATGTGTTTTCGCTCGACGATTCCATTCTTGGGTGGTTGGTTTGGCCCTTGTTCCTTTAACTCGAATCCTAGCCTGGTATATTCCATTTTAATTTTACACCATTGTGAACCTTACGCCTTTTTTACTCTCCGATAGAGGTTCTCGGCGTTGAAAAAACTTCGTAAACTAAATCACACGTGTATATGTTGACATTTAAGAGATATACAGTCAAGAAAATCAAGGGCAATGGTGATATATATGCGGATTAGACACCCAAAAAAAACACTCAACAAATGGCTACAATTTAAGGAATGTGTTTAGTGACGGCATCAGATTCCTAATTGATGGAGAAAGGTCTGGTGGCAAGAAAAGCTGCTTCTAGGAGGTTGTCAAGTGTTTTCGCTCGACGATTCCATTCTTGGGTGGTTGGTTTGTCCCTTTTTCCTGTAACTCGAATCCTAGCCCGGTATATCCCATTTTAATTTTACATCATTGTGAACCTTATGCCTTTTTTTACTCTCTGATCGAGGTTCTCGGCATTGAAAAATCTTTGTAAACTAAATCACACGTGTATATGTTGATATTTAAGAGATAGACAGTCAAGAAAATCA
>JARYGA010019734.1:0-48009 GCA_030545235.1 Helianthus tuberosus | reverse complement strand
AATACACGGAAAAGTGCCAGTTGTCACATTCTCCCCCCGTTAAAAGAATTCCGTCCTGAAATTCAAGCTGCGTTATCGGTTGTAGGGGAGTTGTGAAACAAATGCGGATACTTTGACTTGATTTGGTCTTCACGTTCCCAAGTAAACTCTGGGCCATGACGTGAATTCCAACAAACTTTGACAAGCTTGATACGACTTCTCCGGGTCTTGTGGACCTTCCAGTCCGTAACCTCTACAGGTTCTTCAGTAAATTGGAGCTTATCGTTGACGTGAATCTTGTCTGCGTAATGCGACTGTTTCTTGGGTCGGATTCTTCTTGAGATTAGACACGTGGAGCGTATCATGAACACTTCTAAGTTCCTCTGGAGGCTTTAGCTTGTAAGCAACGTTTCCGATTCTCTCCAGAATCTCGAAAGGACCAATGTAACATGGATTCAACTTTCCACGTTTTCCAAACCGCACCACGTATTTCCAAGGTGAGACTTTCAATAAAACCATATCTCCAACCTCAAATTCCAACGGTTTCCGCCGCTTGTTGGCTTAACTCTTCTGTCTATCACGGGCTGTCTAGATACGACCACGTATCTAAACAATCTTTTCCGTAGTTTCTTGAACTAACTCTGGACCGATAAGCTGTTTATCTCCGGTCCCTGTCTAACATAACTGGGACCGACACTTTCGTCTATATAGAGCTTCAAACTGGGCGGCCAGAATGCTGGTGAGATAGCTATTGTTGTAGGAAAACTCCACTAAGGGCAAGTGAGTAACCCAACTTCCACCAAAGTCCATCACACAAGATGTAGCTGTTGGACTCTGTATGCCCAAGACACATATTAAATTGATGTGGCTAGTACGTTATGATCCAAGTCGAGTCATACCCAATAACAAGCTAGACAAACACTTATAATATTATTTATTTGTGATATGATCAAACAAATAAATATTAACACTTACAATATTTAGAAATTGGTTTTCTAAATAATTGCACTTGACAAACTAATAAATTATATGGATAATTTATTTTGAGAGAATATTTTATTTTGTTATTTAATGGGTTAAATAACATAATAAAAGTTGTACAAGTCTTATAACATATGTTGTTATATTTTATAAAAGTTATAAAATACATATATATAAGACTTATATTATTTAAAAGAAAAAATTGATTTTTTTTAAATAAAACTCTAGGCCGCCACCCCCCCCCCCCCACGGGGTCTTCCCAAAATCTTTGGTCCAATGTGGTTTCATGCAATTTTGCATGTGTAAGAGACCATTTGATTGGGTGGTCTTCCCGAGCCTTTTAGTCCAATGAGAATACATGCATTAGCATGTGCTAGAGGTTTGGTGATTGGGTGAAAATGGTGGCAAGATTCTCTCAAGTATTATAACTAATTTTGTTGCAAAAAAAAAAAATTAAGATCTACACTTGAAGAAGCTCTCAAAATCGGTCATGTGTGGCTGATTTAGAAGGGACTTTAAAGATCAAATATCAAGTGCAAAACTCCAAGAAACATTCTCATAATTTCGGCCAAGGGTAGGGCTTCAAGGGTTTTGATTTTACAAGTTATTTCAAGTGTAAAATCACCTTTGTTCTCTCTCTAAAAATCGGCCATAAGAAGGTTTCCAAGAGTTGGTTTCAAGAGAGGTTTTTAGTGAGTTCATAAGTGTAGAAATCCTAGCTAAACACAAGGTGTTTGTTGGAAGGCTTGGGGTATACAAGCTTGAGGTCTTCAACACTTGAAGGCAACCATTCAAGAAGCATCATCATCTTCATAACCTTTACTCCTTGGAAGGTAGTATTCTAAACACTCTATGGTTGTGTTTTGATTTTTGATAGCATGCATGTTCGTATATGGATCCGGGATTGGGTTTTAAGTATAAAATGGTTTTTATATCTTGATAGTAAACATGTTTTAAATAATATTTTCCGCTGCGTTTTTATTTTATTCGGATAAAATAGCTTTGATAAACATGTGAGAAACCCAACAGTGGTATCAGAGCCGCTTATATGAATGCATGCTTCATAGGATATGAAATTTTCGGGTTTCAGGTTTGGTTAAAACCCTATGGCCAAAATTTTATATATGGTTATCCTTTTGTTTTTCAAGATTATTTTAATACATGCATAAAAGTATCTTGAAAAATTATGTCATTTGGATGATTTGTTTGTTTGGACAAAAACCCACTTTTTTGGTTTTTTCATTCTTGACCGAAAAGTAGGTTGTAAAAAGGAAACCAATTTTGCTTCTTGAATTTTATATATGTGGATATATATATTTTTTGGTGTTCATAACCTAGCCATGACCTTGTGTGAATATGTTGAATATTTGTGTTTGTGATTTATATTTGATTATTTCAATGGGTTGTAATAATTAATTATCTTTGTTTTTCCATTTGTGAAATATGTAATTTATTTATTTTCATTTGGTATGTAAGTAAATAGATTAGGTGCATTTTATTTTTACTAGAAAAATGTAATAGGATATTTTTTGTAAAAGAAGATGCACACAAAAATGCGATTTTGGTTTTGGCTAATTTCGGGCCAAAAGGACTTCATAGTTCTTAACGGGATTTTAGCCCGATAACCAAAACACATTTTTGAAGTCCAAAGGAGTTTGGACCTGAATATAAAAGACATTTGGAAGCCCAAAGAATGCGAAGAAATCACAACACAAGATGGAGACTTGAAGCATTCGGATGCGGGATCAAGTGGGAGTTCAACGACACATTATTTGTGTCAATATTCACCCTTTAGGAAGGACCTTTTGGCACACTTGTTTCGGCTAACAAGTGTGGTCAAAATAGTTGGCTATGGTTATGCACCTAATGATATGTGTGTTGTGCTTGTGTGGTTGTTTATTTTGTTGTTTGATGATATTTGGATATGCATGCTTAACAAACTAATAATCAACAACAAGCTTAAAAATTGGTTCTTTAAAAGATCATTAAAACTGGTTAATAAAAGGTTATTAAAAATTAATGATTTTATAATAAAATGAGTTTTATTGAAAAGAACCTTGAAAATTTATTTTCACTAAAGTACCAAGGATTTGAATGCATGCAAATGTATGGTACATAAAGTTTTCTAAACTAGAATTTTGAAAACTCAAAATCCCTTTTATAAAACAAGTCAAACACCATCCTTTTATACAACACTCGAATCACTTGGGAACTCTTTTGTGGGATAAAGGTCACCTAACCATATTTGAGGGACCTTGTATATTCGAGGTGGGTTTACCATGTTTGTGGGATAAAGGTCACCTAACCACTTATGTGTATAAACTCACACGTGTGTGTAAGTTGGACGACTTGATTTGGAAACCATGAACTTAGGGTCACCGAAGCATGGGGAACAAAGGTGTTGATGGGATTAAACATGCCAACTAAACATAAAGATGTTTAACCGATCCCATATGGCTAGAAGTTGCAAAGAGTTTCAATTGTCAAACGTTGACTACCTTGTTAATTTAAATAGAGGGATAAAGGTCACCTAACCAATATTTAAATGTAACGTTGGATTCTAGATTTTAATTATTAACTGTCTATGAGACACAAAAGGGTATTAATGATTAAATATAATAATATCGAAAATACTAAAATTGAACCTTGTTAAATTTTGTAGATGGCCGCTAACAATATTACCCAAACCGTCCGTAACCTATCACTAAAAACAATCCTTAAAAAGGATCATTTCAATCAAAACACTTTATGGATTAATATCGAAACTTAAGAATCGTTCTCAAGTAAGAAAAGATATCCTATGTGTTGAACGATCCTAATCCCAATGAACATCTTATGGAAGATAAGGATGCCTATAACGATTGGATTAAGTATATCGAGCATACTACGCAAGCCTCTTGCCTCATGTTAGGAATTATGATTCCGAAGATTCAAAAGGTTTTGAATATCATGAGCATACGCCATGATTACCCAATTGAAGGAAATGTTCCTACAATATGCAAGGGTAGAACGCTTCGAGCGCTTCATGCATGTCGAATGGAGGAAAACCAATCAGTCTCATCTTATGTCTTTAAAATGAAAAGCCACATTGATCACCTAGAAAGGCTCAATATGGATAAAAGGGTTTTATCCATTCTAACGATCAATGAGGATGGCAACAAGAAAGGGCATCACCCCGACACCAAAGCAAATGTTGAAAATGGAAACGGGTAATTCAAAGGGAAATGATTAGGAAGACTAAAGCGAAACCACCAAAACCAAAAGAGAAGAAGGCAAAGGTTGCCATGAACGATCCATGCTTTGAGTGTGGTGAGATGGGGCATTTAAATAGGAATTGTCCAACCTATCTCAAAGAGTTAAAAAACAAGAGGGATGCTAGGCAAACCTCAGGTACAATCTTGATGATACATATTGACCTTAATGTTATTTCTTCTAACACATGGGTATTAGATACCGGATGTGGAACTCATGTTTGCAATTCGTTGCAAAAGGTTCAAAAGAAATAAACATTACAAGAAAGGAGACTATGTTTTGAAACTTCCAAATGGTTTGGAAATTGTTTTAAAAATGTCTTGAATGCTCCTAGTTTGACTAGGAACATTATTCAAGTTTCCCTTATAAGACAATATGGTTTTGACTTAAAGTTTGCAAACATTGACATTTATATCGATGAATGACATGTTTTACTTTAAACCTATGCCTTCAAATGGTATTTATGAATTGGTTCATAATAAAACATCATTTGATAGTTTAATGTACCAATCAATCACCAAGACTCTCAAAATGGATTTGAGTAAGACCTATCCTTGGCATTATCACCTTAGTCATATAAACAGATGTCGCATGTAAACACTTCAAAAGAATTGTCTTTTGGAAACAAATGAAATTGGTTCATTTGATACATGCGAATCTTATTTACAAAGTAAAATGACCAAGTAATCCCTTCAGTGGGAAAGGGCAAAAGATTATTAGGTATCATACATACGAATGCATGTGATCCTTTTAAGCCAATAACTAGGTATGGTGAAAGATACTTCATTAAGTTTACCAACAACTATAGTAGTTGTGGTTATGTGTACTTGACACAAAGAAGAACTTTTGAAACGTTCAGAATCTTCAAAAGGTGAAGTACAAAATCAACTCAATCAAAGTTCTTCGTTCCAATAGAGGAGGAATCAAACTCTATTTAGATATGGTTCGATCTATGATGGCTAGGAGCACATTATCTCTATCATTTTGGGGTTACGCTTCGCTCTCCGCGGCCCGAATAGCCTAAGTCAAGAAAGTGGATAAGACAACCTTTTGAAATATGACATGGAAGGGCTCCATTATTATCATATTTAAATGTATGGGTTGTGAAGCTTATGTGAAGCAATACACCCCAAACAAATTGGAAGTACGATCCACTAAGTGTATCTTTGTAGTATATCCTAAAAATGATATAGGATATTATTTCTACGATCCAACAAAGCAAAAGGTATTTATTGCTCGAAAGGCTGAGTTCTTGGAAGCAAAGTTCCTTGTGGAAGGAATTAGTCAAACAGTGGAACTTGATGAGGATCAAGAACCATAAGCCGATACATGTTTGGTTGATACTAGCATTCAACAAGAAGGTTGTTGAAAACAATGGTTGATTAACACACTCAAAACATTCGTAGATCTGGTAGAATTAGTAGTCCACCTGAAAGATATGGATTTTTTGGATGCTACGTGGTAGATTCAGGGGAATCAACCACATACCATAATGCAATGTCAAAATCCGATTGTGACAAATGGCTTGAAGCTATGAACGTAGAGATGCAATCCATGTATGACAACCAAGTTTGGGAATTGGTTGTGCCACCTCTTAACTCCAAAGTAGTTGGAAATAAGTGGGTTTTTAGGAAGAAAACACATATGCATGGTAACTTGGATACTTATAAAGCGAGACTTGTAGCAAAAGATTTCATTCAAACTCAAAGTGTTGATTATGATGAGACCTTCTCGCCCGTCGCGATGCTAAAGTCAATAAGGATATTATTTTCCATACCTGCATAATATGATTATGAGATTTGGCAAATGGATGTCAAAACGGCTTTCCTTAATAGATATCTTGAGGAAGATGTCTATATAGTTAAGCCTGAAGGTTTTGTCGATCCAAAACATCCTGACAAAGTATGCAAGTTAAAGAAATCAATCTATGGATTGAAACAAGCATCTAGAAGTTCAAATCACCGTTTTTGATGAAGAGATTAGGGAATATGGATTCATCAAGAAACGTCGATAAATCTTGTGTATAAGAAGGCTAGTGGGAGCATTTTACTTTCTTAGTATTGCATGTCGATGACATTCTACTATTTGGAAATGACATTCCAAACAAGGAAGGTGTAAAAACCTAGCTTGGAAGTTGTTTTTCCATTAAGGATCTTGGTGAAGTCGCCTATATTTTGGGAATAAAGATCTATAGGGATAGATCAAGGCACTTGATAGGTTTAAACTAAAGTGCATACATTGACAAAGTCTTGAAAAGGTTCAAGATAGAGAACTCTAAGAAAGGTTTGGTACCTATTCAAGAGAGGACAATATTGAGTGCGTCTCAATGTCCAAGATCAAAGGATGAGCAAGAAAGAATGAAAGGAATCCCATATGCGATAGCTATAGGATTCATTATGTATGTAATGATATGCACTGGACTGGACATGTCATGCGCTTTAGGCATGACGAAAAGAAACCAGCAAGTAACGGTCATTGGGTGACTGTTAAAAATATATTAAAATACCTAAGAAGGACTAAGGATATATTTCTAATATATAGATCTGGTAAAGAGGAACTCGTTGTAAAGGGTTACAGGGATGCGAGTTTCGGAATTCGTTGTAAAGGGTTACATGGATACGAGTTTCCAAACTGATCGAAATGGTCCTCGATCACAATTAGGGTAGCATTGTCCACTACAGAATCAGAATACATCGCCGCTTCATTAATCGAGATAATTCATATGGATCTGCCACTTGAATTATTACCGATCTAGGGGTAGTCCCTACCATTCAGGACCCTAGAGATCTTTGTGATAACGAAGTGCGATTGCTTAAATCAAGGAACCTCGTGTACATCGAAAGACTAGGCACATTGAGCGGAGTTTCAACTACATAAGGGATGAAGTTGAAAAGGGAAAGATATGTATTCGCAAAGTTCACACTGATCAAAATATTGCGGATCCACGCACGAAGCTCCTTGAATGGGCAAAGCATGAAAGGGTCATACTTGTGCCTTAGGACTTCGATATTCTAGTGATTGGATTTGATCTATTTTGTATTTGGATATTGGAACAATTGTTATTATAACTCTTTATGGTATGTTGAGTTATGTTCCATTTCAGCATGTTTAAATCCGTGAATAAGTTAATTATTCTAAATGTCCGTAGTCGATCATACTTGTGGGAACAAATATGAATGTAAGACTATTATGAACTTGGATTGGTGGATATTCATTAGGTATGAATATAGAGCAAAGTGTTGCTGCTAAAGTTCATAGATATTTGTGGGATACAAATATTGGACTGACTCGCCCTCAAATATTACTGCATGGAATCATTTGTGATTGATTATAAGTAAATTTGAGTAAAGGAGAATATCATAGTATCCTCAGACCTGAGATACATATTGGGTCTTGATATTCACCAAATATTGTACCTTGACTTTTTCTTCACTGTCAGTAATATGACAGTACATAAGGCTAAGCTCAGGTATGGTACAAGGTGATTGTGAGAGACGTATGTAGTCAAGATGGGATTTGTTCCTCTTATTCGTTGAGAGTAAGATGTCTAAGGCCTGCTAAAGTTAAATCAACAGAGAGTGATCACTCTGTGTCTCTGGATTTGACATGACATCTGTAACGAAAGGATAAATGATAGATTCACCTAAATCATGTTCAAGTAAGGGACTTGAAGGGGATGATGTTATTGAATGGCAAATATAGTCATACGTATTGGGGGTAGTAAACCGTAGTTAGGCGTCATTTACTACTTGCATCAATCTTCTATGTATCTTGTGCAAGTGGGAGATTGTTGGACTCTGTATGCCCAAGACACATATTAAATTGATGTGGCTAGTACGTTATGATCCAAGTCGAGTCATACCCAATAACAAGCTAGACAAACACTTACAATATTATTTATTTGTGATATGATCAAACAAATAAATATTAACACTTACAATATTTAGAAATTGGTTTTCTAAATAATTGCACTTGACAAACTAATAAATTATATGGATAATTTATTTTGAGAGAATATTTATTTTGTTATTTAATGGGTTAAATAACCTAATAAAAGTTGTACAAGTCTTATAACATATGTTGTTATATTTTATAAAAGTTATAAAATACATATATATAAGACTTATATTATTTAAAAGAAAAAATTGAATTTTTTTTTAAATAAAACTCTAGGCCGCCACCCCCCCCCCCCATGGGGTCTTCCCAAAATCTTTGGTCCAATGTGGTTTCATGCAATTTTGCATGTGTAAGAGACCATTTGATTGGGTGGTCTTCCCGAGCCTTTTAGTCCAATGAGAATACATGCATTTGCATGTCCTAGAGGTTTGGTGATTGGGTGAAAATGGTGGCAAGATTCTCTCAAGTATTATAACTAATTTTGTTGCAAAAAAAAAATTAAGATCTACACTTGAAGAAGCTCTCAAAATCGGTCATGTGTGGCTGATTTAGAAGGGACTTTAAAGATCAAATATCAAGTGCAAAACTCCAAGAAACATTCTCATAATTTCGGCCAAGGGTAGGGCTTCAAGGGTTTTGATTTTACAAGTTATTTCAAGTGTAAAATCACCTTTGTTCGCTCTCTAAAAATCGGCCATAAGAAGGTTTCCAAGAGTTGGTTTCAAGAGAGGTTTTTAGTGAGTTCATAAGTGTAGAAATCCTAGCTAAACACAAGGTGTTTGTTGGAAGGCTTGGGGTATACAAGCTTGAGGTCTTCTACACTTGAAGGCAACCATTCAAGAAGCATCATCATCTTCATATCCTTTACTCCTTGGAAGGTAGTATTCTAAACACTCTATGGTTGTGTTTTGATTTTTGATAGCATGCATGTTCGTATATGGATCCGGGATTGGGTTTTAAGTATAAAATGGTTTTTATATCTTGATAGTAAACATGTTTTAAATAATATTTTCCGCTGCGTTTTTATTTTATTCGGATAAAATAGCTTTGATAAACATGTGAGAAACCCAACAGTAGCATGTTTGAGGGTGAAAGGCTGTGCTAAGATTCGGTTGTGATCCAAATGCTTGCTGAAACGATTGCCAGATTCTTGACACAAAACAACCATCTCGGTCGGATATGATAGATACAGGAACTTCATGATGTGCCACGATCTCCCTGAGATATATCTCTGCTAACTTCTTCGTGCTGTTTTTCTCACTGATTGGTAGGAAATGTGCAGACTTCGTGAGTCGATTGATAATCACCCAAATCATATCGTGTCTTCTTTGGGTTCTCGGTAGCTTTGTAATGAAATCCATTGAGATCTGTTCCCACTTCCATACGGGAATCTCCGGTTGTTGCAGCAGTCCAGACGGCTTCTGGTACTCTGCCTTAACTTTGGCTCAAGTAAGGCAGTTACCCACATAAATAGCGATGTCGGCTTTCATCTTGGGCCACCAATAAAAATCTTTCAAGTCTTGGTACATCTTGTCAGATCCAGGATGGATTGAGTACCTTGACTTGTGAGCTTCATCCACAATAAGTGCTCATAGATCACCGAAGAATGGTACCCAAATTCGTTCCATGAAAGTACAATGTTCCATCTTCTTTTGGCAACAATTGCACTTCCATTCCATGTAATGATTCAGCTTGTAGGTTATCTGGCTTAAGTGCTTCTTGTTGTGCTTCGTGAATCCGAGTAGTAAGATCAGGTTGTATAGTCATTTCTAAGGCTCACACCCTTAGAGGGTGATACTTGATCTCACAATCATAATCATTCAACAACTCAACCCATCTACGTTGTCTCATATTCAAACCCTTCTGATTGAAAATATGCTACAAACTCTTGTGATCTGTGAAGATCGTGCGGCGAGTACCATATAAGTAATGACACCAGATCTTCAATGCAAATATCACGGCTCCTAACTCAAGGTCGTGCGTTGTATAATGTTTCTCATGAACCTTCAACTGACGTGACGCGTACGCGATGACTTTGTCTCGTTGTATCAACACACAACCAAGACCTTGTTGAGAAGCATCATAGTAAACCACGAAACCATCGGTACATTCGGGTAAATATAGAATCGGTGTGTCGCAGAGTTTATCTATGACAACTCGGGTTTCCAAGGTTTCTCCTCTATGCGCTACTTGTTTTGTACAGTCTTTTGTGATTCGTGCATTGATATTTTTTTGTACACTATGATTTGTTGTAAAGTGTTCATGCTTGGTACATACTTGGGGTATTAAATTATGTGAGTTGTTTAATTGTTGAGCATTGTTTGTTAGATAGGGGTGAACACCATTGCTTATATTATTATATAATATTATGAAAGTGATGAAATCATAAGGGATTTCGCCACAACCTGTTCCACGAAATCCAAAGGGATTTCGCCACCTTCTCTCGACGAAATCAAATGGGCTTTAGGCCCAGTAGTGGATCAGTTATATAATATTCCCAACCTTTACGTGATAGCTTAATCGCCAAACCCTAGAGTCTCTTTCTCCGAGTGACGGCATTAGCGTTTCCTCCAAGCTTTCTCTAATGGTCAATTGTTCTTTCTGTTTTGGTTAGTTGTACTGCTGTTTATTTGAGCATGACTTTTGTTAAATAATTACATGTCTTGCATATGTACATATATATCTGATTAATACGTTCTGTGCTTTGAAAATACATGTCCATGGATCTTGTAATGTTATTAGACTTATTTGATTGATTCGTTAACTAATCTGGATGTAGGGTCGGCTGTCAATATGAGGCCGATGTATTGTAACAGGAATCGTGAATAAAATTAATGATACGGGTTGTCTAAATGTTAGCAGATTAGGGTTCCTGATAATCACAATAACTTGCTAATGCTGAATAATGGTTGAATGTTATTCATGATTGTATGATGATTGCGGATGTAGAATGATAACTGAATGATGATTGTGTGGTGGAATTGATGCTATGATAATGTAACTGTTAGACGGATCAGTAGGGTTCTTCCGGTTAGTAACTGTTAATGATGATGTTGAGGTCCCAGACGAAAACACAAAACAATCAGACGAAAACACAAAGTGTTTTCGCCAAGCATTAAGTCTGACGAAAACCCTTGGGTTTTCGTCCAAAGGTGATTTCGCCGCTAAGGGATTTCGGCCAGGAGTGTTTTCGTGGTGTGTCTGGCATACTAGTTCTGTTTGGTATGTAAACTCTGTTATGTCTGTTAAGTGGTTAACCCTGTTAAGTATTAACTGTGTTATGAATGTCAGTTATGTTATGTATGTTAACAGGGTTACGTTAACTATGTTATGAATATTAAACTCATTATACATGATAACTCTGTTATGACACACTGACTATGATAAGTGGGTTAACTCAATTATACATGTTAGTTCTTTTGATCCTGATTAACGCTGTTAACACTGCTAAGCTTACCATGACTGTTAATGAATACTCTTGTTAGAATAGACTGGGAAATCTACTATGTGAGGCGTGAATTATGTGAACTTGATTTAACTGTTTACGCGTTACGTGATGTTAATCATCCAGTACACTTAGTGATCTAGATTACATGTGAAACTTTACCAACATGTACTGATTGTGTATATGTGCATAACTATAGGACTTGACTGATTACTTGAGAGCACATAGTTTAGCATACCGAGCAAACCAAGGTGAGTTCACACTCTTTCCAAGGCATGGGATTCCCAAGGGTTGGGAATGGGATTGAATAACTACTCGTACTATCATTACTACTAAACTACTTTTTACTGTCCTCGGATTGAAGGGCACGTACGTAAAACCTACGTACACTCATACTTACAACCATCCTCCGTGGGTAGGATGCCAAGATTACACACTGGACCAAACCTCTATCATTGAAGTCCCTCATTTATATCGACTTAATCGCCGAGGCCTATGGCGAGCGGGTCATTAGTTAATAGCGCAATTAGGTTTAACAAACCTCACACCGTGCCAGTCAAACGGGCGTGTACTAATGGACTATGGGCAAAGGGTCAATGCTGATAAACATTGACTTAGGGCACCACTTACATTTTCGTAGTAGTCGATACGCACGGTCTAGTAACACATGGGAAGCCCCCACTATTCTTCGCAAACATGTCTGGGAGACCGCGATACGAATCAATACGATACATGGTTTACAAAACGAACATACGATTTATGAAACGAATACTACAACTGAACAACCAACTGTGAACTCGCTCAACTTTGTTGTTGACTCGTTGTTACATGCCTTGCAGGTCGTTGGGTACTCATGGAGCTTGCACAGGGAGGCGCGGTCGTTGTGGGACATGGCAGTGTGTGCCGTGATTAAAACATTACTTTATTTCATACTTAGTACTTATGTTGGGTTTTACAATTATGCTTCCGCTAAACACTTAACTACGCTTTGGTTTTGAACACCTTTCATATTGTTTGGTTGAATTATATTTACTACATACATTGTTCAATATGATTGGTGGCTTGATCCTGGTCAGTCACGCCTCCAAGCGGTGATACTCCGCGTGTGGATTTTGGGGGTGTGACATATTGGTATCAGAGCCATTGGTTATAGTGAACTTGGTTTTAATAAGGGGAAAAAGTTTTTGTTAAAACCAGACTATAACCTGAACAGTGCTCAACGATCCACAACGACGCTTCGCTCCACGTGCAAGACTCGACATTCTAGGTGATATGATTTATGTTTACATTGCCTACTTGCTAGATTACATAGAACTTTGCTCATGGTATGCTTAGAAAAACGTAACAACTATTGTTTGAAAACACTTGTGTGTTTACTCTCTTCTGTCATCGCACTTTCGCGAACCTTTCTCACTCATGTTTCCTTTGATATGAAGATCATGAGTGGACGCGTTAACC
Source organism: Helianthus tuberosus (assembly GCA_030545235.1). Taxonomy (NCBI): domain Eukaryota; kingdom Viridiplantae; phylum Streptophyta; class Magnoliopsida; order Asterales; family Asteraceae; genus Helianthus; species Helianthus tuberosus. The sequence goes on along the minus strand of JARYGA010019734.1, from coordinate 34,997 downwards.
TGACTCACGCCCAGTTGGCGTCTTTGATCACTGAACAAGTTACTGCAGCACTCGCAGCTGCCCAGGCAGGAGGTCAACACGCTCAGCCACCTGTGTGCACGTTCAAGACGTTCATGGACTGTCGTCCTAGTACTTTCAGTGGCACTGAAGGAGCCGTTGGACTCCTCCATTAGTTTGAAAAATTTGAGTCTGTCTTCGAGATGTGTGAATGCCCTGAGGCTCGTAGGGTGAAGTACGCCACCGGTACTCTCGAAGGCACTGCGATAACTTGGTGGAACGCGCAAGTTCAGATGCTGGGGCTGGCGGCTGCTAATGCCACCCCATGGAATGATTTTAAGGAACTGATCAAACATGAATACTGTAGTCGTGATGACATCCACAAGCTGGAAGTGGAGTTCTTTAACCTGAAGATGACGGGGTCAGAGATAGAAGCGTATACGAAACGATCCAACGAACTGGCAGTGTTATGTCCAACTATGGTGGATCCTCCCATCAAACGCATTGAGCTGTACCTCAAAGGCTTAGTACCAGAGATTCAAAGTCATGTGACTTCTGCCAACCTTGCTACTATTCAAGATGTTACTCGTCTTGCTCATCGTCTCACAGACCAGGCAGTGGAACAGAACAAGCTGCCTAAGCGTATTGGTGCTGCTACTACTGTTACTACTTTTGCTACTCCCAGTGACAACAAGAGAAAGTGGGATGGAACCTCCAGCAAGGGTTCAACTTCAGTTCAGTCTCAGGCATAGCAGCGAAAGATTGATGACTATCAGAGCCCTGGTCAGCAATCTTCTGGTAGTCAAACACAGGGTGGATATCGAGGAAACCTCCCGAAGTGCAACACATGCAACAGACACCACAATGGTCAGTGCAACATGGGTCGTTGTTAGTGGTGTCTCAAGATGGGTCATGAAGCTAAGGATTGTAGGAGCTCACGACCTGCGAATCAGAACCAACAACAACAACCAACAGCTCCACAGAACCAACAACAACAACCAACAGCTCCACAGAACCAGCAACGACAGCGAGGTAATATAGGATGCTTTTAGTGTGGTGCTGAAGGCCACTTCAAGCGGGACTGCCCCCAGTTAAATCAAAATCCAAACAACAACAACAACAATAATCAGGGCAATGGGAATAACAACGGGGGAAACAATGGAAACAATGGCGCCCGAGGTCAAGCGTTCGTGATTGGTCAGGGTGACGCAAGGAATGATCCTAACGCGGTGATGGGTAAGTTTCTTCTCGACGAATTTTATGTTACTGTTTTATTTGATTCGGGTGCCGATACCAGCTATGTGTCTCTAAAAGTTAGTCAAATGCTCAAGCGCACACCAACACTTTTGAACACCAAGCATGTCGTAGAATTAGCAAATGGTAAAAGTCTAGAAGCCACACACATAGTTAAGGGTTGTAATCTCGTCTTAGCTGGTCATACTTTCTCTATCGATCTCATTCCTATAGTTTTGGGTAGTTTCGACATCGTCATTGGGATGGATTGGTTATCCCAACAGCAAGCTGAGATCCTATGCAAAGAGAAGATTGTTCGTATTCCCCGTTCTGGCAAAGAACCTCTCGAAATTCAAGGCGACAAGAGTGGTGCTGTAGTGGGCATCATCTCCTTCCTTAAGGCCCAGAAGTGTTTGCGAAAGGGTCACACCGCTATCTTAGCACTTGTTACTGACGCATCAACGAAAGAGAAGAGAATAGAGGATATTCTAGTAGTACGCGACTTTCCTCAAGTGTTTCCTGAAGATTTACCTGGGCTACCGCCTCATCGCCAGGTCGAATTCCAAATCGAGCTAGCTCCTGGAGCAGCACCCATAGCTCGAGCACCTTATCGCTTAGCTGCAACCGAATTGGAAGAACTGTCCAAGCAATTGCAAGAACTCTTGGATAAGGGTTTCATTCGTCCTAGCTCTTCGCCCTGGGGAGCACCAGTATTATTTGTGAAGAAAAAAGACGGTACCTTCAGGATGTGCATCGATTACCGCGAACTAAACAAGGTAACCGTAAAGAATCACTATCCTCTTCCACGTATTGACGACTTGTTCGACCAGCTGCAAGGGTCGAGCTACTATTCAAAGATTGATCTGAGATCGGGTTACCATCTACTGAGAGTCCGGGACGAGGACGTCTCCAAAACAGCATTCAGAACACGCTATGGCCATTACGAGTTTTTGGTCATGCCATTCGGGCTAACAAACGCGCCTGCAGTTTTCATGGATCTTATGAACAGAGTGTGCAAGCCTTACTTGGATAAGTTTGTGATCGTATTCATCGACGACATTCTGATCTACTCTAGGAGTCGGGAGGAACACGAGCAGCATTTACGACTCATTTTGGAACTCCTTCGAGCAGAACAGCTGTACGCCAAGTTTTCAAAATCCGACTTCTGGCTTCGTGAAGTCCACTTCCTAGGCCACGTGGTAAACAAGGATGGGATTCATGTTGATCCATCCAAGGTAGACTCGATTAAGAACTGGCTGCACCGCGTACACCAACAGAAATCCGCCAATTCTTAGGTTTGGCGGGCTATTACAGAAGGTTCATCAAAGACTTCTCAAAGATTGCACAGCCGCTTATGTTACTAACTCAAAAGGGTGTCACCTATCATTGGGGTGATGCTCAAGAATCAGCATTTCAACATCTGAAGAATAGGCTCTGTAGCGCACCTATTCTCTCATTGCCAGAGGGCACAGACGATTTTGTGGTCTATTGCGACGCATCCATTCAGGGTCTTGGATGTGTGTTGATGCAACGTGACAAGGTCATAGCCTACGCATCACGCCAACTTAAAGTTCATGAAAGAAACTACACTACACATGATCTAGAGCTGGGAGCTGTTATTTTCGCGCTCAAGATATGGAGACATTACCTGTACGGTACCAAGTGCACCATCTACACCGATCACAGAAGTCTCGAGCATATCTTCAAACAGAAGGAATTGAACATGCGACAATGTCGATGGGTCGAACTATTGAATGATTACGACTGTGCCATCAAGTACCATCCGGGCAAAGCCAATGTTGTGGCCGACGCCCTCAGTCGAAAGGATACCACACCTAGGCGTGTGCGAGCACTACAACTCACCATCTAATCTAGTCTTCCTTCACAGATACGAGATACTCAGGTAGAAGCATTGAAACCAGAAAACGTCAGGGCTGAAGCTCTATGCGGCTCAAGGCAACGATTAGAACAAAAGGAAGACGGTGCCTACTACGTGACAGGACGCATCTGGGTCCCACACTATGGAAACTTACGCGAGCTTGTGATGGATGAAGCGCATAAGTCTCGTTACTCGGTACATACTGGTTCAGATAAGATGTACCACGATCTTGGAACTACGTATTGGTGGCCTAGTATGAAAGCTCACATAGCAACTTACGTCAGCAAATGTTTGACTTGTGCGAGAGTCAAGACCAAATACCAGAAACCATCGGGCCTACTCCAACAACTAGAGATTCCACAATGGAAATGGGAGCAAATTTCCATGGATTTTGTTACTGGCCTGCCTAGATCTCAACGTGGGAATGATACTATTTGGGTGATCGTGGATCGACTCACAAAATCTGCACACTTCTTGGCTATCAAGGAAACGGATAAGTTCTCCACTCTAGCAGACGTCTACCTTAAGGAAGTTATCTCGAGGCACGGGGTGCCAACCTCCATTATTTCCGATCGTGATGCACGTTTTACTTCAGAACTGTGGCAAGCAATGCACAAATCTTTTGGCTCTCGGTTAGACATGAGCACCGCTTACCATCCGCAAACAGATGGGCAGTCTAAACGCACCATCCAAACTCTAGAAGACATGCTTCATGCATGTGTAATCGATTTTTGCAATGGATGGGAAAAACATCTCCCGTTAGTGGAGTTTTCATATAACAACAGTTACCACACCAGCATTCAAGCTGCTCCATTTGAGGCATTGTACGGGCGTAAATGCCGATCACCTTTTTGTTGGGCAGAGGTGGGTGATAGTCAGATCACAGGTCCAGAACTTGTAGTAGACGCGACAGAAAGAGTAGCTCAGATACGACAACGAATGGCGGCAGCTCGTACCCGTCAGAAAGCCTACGCAAACAAGCGTCGGAAACCACTCGAGTTCCAAGTTGGGGATCGAGTGCTACTCAAAGTTTCACCCTGGAAGGGTGTGGTTCGCTTTGGAAAAAGAGGCAAGCTCAATCCGCGATATGTCAGACCGTTCGAAATCATTGAGAAAATAGGCAGGGTGGCCTACAAACTAAACTTACCAGCAGAACTCGGTGCAGTTCACAACGTATTTCACGTGTCAAATCTGAAGAAGTGTCTGTCAGATGAGACCCTCATAGTTCCTCTTAAGGAGCTCACTATCGACGATCAGTTGCGATTCATCGAGGAACCAGTTGAAATCACGGACCGAGACGTTAAGGTCCTCAAGCACACCAGAATACCTCTTGTTCGAGTTCGTTGGAACTCCCGTCGTGGCCCAGAGTTCACCTGGGAACGAGAAGATCAAATGAAACTCAAGTATCCCCAGTTGTTTAGGAACAATGCAACTACTACTGAGGCTGAAGCTACTACGGAAGTTCGGGACAAAATTCCAAATCAACGGGGGGATGATGTGACACACCAGGAAAACCAGTAAACTACACAACACAACTTGCTTCCTCAGTAAACGCATGCTAAATTTCGGGACGAAATTTCTTTCAAGTTGGGGATAATGTGACAACTCGGGTTTCCAAGGTTTCTCCTCTATGCGCTATTTGTTTTGTACAGTGTTTTGTGATTCGTGCATTGATATTTTTTTATACACTATGATTTGTTGTAAAGTGTTCATGCTTGGTACATACTTGGGGTATTAAATTATCTGAGTTGTTTAATTGCTATGCATTGTTTTTTAGATAGGGGTGAACACCATTGCTTATATTATTATATAATATTATGAAAGTGACGAAATCATAAGGGATTTCGCCACAACCTGTTTCACGAAATCCAAAGGGATTTCGCCACCTCCTCTCGACGAAATCAAATGGTCTTTAGGCCCAGTAGTGGATCAGTTATATAATATTCCCAACCTTTACGTGATAGCTTAATCGCCAAACCCTAGAGTCTCTTTCTCTGAGTGACGGCATTAGCGTTTCCTCCAAGCTTTCTCTAGTGGTCAATCGTTCTTTCTGTTTTGGTTAGTTGTACTGCTGTTTATTTGAGCACGACTTTTGTTAAATAATTACATGTCTTGCATATGTACATATATATATCTGATTAATACATTCTGTGCTTTGAAAATACATGTCCATGGATCTTGTAATGTTATTAGACTTATTTGATTGATTCGTTAACTAATTTGGATGTAGGGTCGGCTGTCAATATGAGGCCGATGTATTGTAACAGGAATCGTGAATAAAATTAATGATACTGGTTATCTAAATGTTAGCAGATTAGGGTTCCTGATAATCACAACAACTTGCTAATGCTGAATAATGGTTGAATGTTATTCATGATTGTATGATGATTGCGGATGTAGAATGATAACTGAATGATGATTGTGTGGTGGAATTGATGCTATGATAATGTAACTGTTAGACGGATCAGTAGGGTTCTTCCGGTTAGTAACTGTTAATGATGATGTTGAGGTCCCAGATGAAAACACAAAACAATCAGATGAAAACACAAAGTGTTTTCGCCAAGCATTAAGTCCGACGAAAACCCTTGGGTTTTCGTCCAAATGTGATTTCGCCTCTAAGGGATTTCGGCCAGGAGTGTTTTCGTGGTGTGTCTGGCATACTAGTTCTGTTTGGTATGTAAACTCTGTTATGTCTGTTAAGTGGTTAACCCTGTTAAGTATTAACTGTGTTATGAATGTCAGTTATGTTATGTATGTTAACAGGGTTACGTTAACTATGTTATGAATATTAAACTCATTATACATGATAACTCTGTTATGACACACTGACTATGATAAGTGGGTTAACTCAATTATACATGTTAGTTCTTTTGATCCTGATTAACGCTGTTAACACTGCTAAGCTTACCATGACTGTTAATGAATACGCTTGTTAGAATAGACTGGGAAATCTACTATGTGAGGCGTGAATTATGTGAACTTGATTTAACTGTTTACGCGTTACATAATGTTAATCATCCAGTACACTTAGTGATCTAGATTACATGTGAAACTTTACCAACATGTACTGATTGTGTATACGTGCATAACTATAGGACTTGACTGATTACTTGAGAGCACATAGTTTAGCATACCGAGCAAACCAAGGTGAGTTCACACTCTTTCCAAGGTATGGGATTCCCAAGGGTTGGGAATGGGATTGAATAACTACTCGTACTATCATTACTATTAAACTACTTTTTACTGTCCTCGGATTGAAGGGCACGTACGTAAAACCTACGTACACTCATACTTACAACCATCCTCCGTGGGTAGGATGCCAAGATTACACACTGGACCAAATCTCTATCATTGAAGTCCCTCATTTATATCGACTTAATCGCCGAGGCCTATGGCGAGCGGGTCATTAGTTAATAGCGCTATTAGGTTTAACAAACCTCACACCGTGCTAGTCGGACGGGCGTGTACTAATGGACTATGGGCAAAGGGTCAATGCTGGTAGACATTGACTTAGGGCACCACTTACATTTTTGTAGTAGTCGATACGCACGGTCTAGTAACACATGGGAAGCCCCCACTATTCTTCACAAACATGTCTGGGAGACCGCGATATGAATCAATACGATACATGGTTTACAAAACGAACATACGATTTACGAAACGAAAACTACAACTGAACAACCAACTGTGAACTCGCTCAACTTTGTTGTTGGCTTGTTGTTACATGCCTTGCAGGTCGTTAGGTACTCATGGAGCTTGCACAGGGAGGCGCGGTCATTGTGGGACATGGCAGTGTGTGCCGTGATTAAAACATTACTTTATTTCGTACTTAGTACTTATGTTGGGTTTTACAATTATGCTTCCGCTAAACACTTAACTACGCTTTGGTTTTGAACACCTTTCATATTGTTTGGTTGAATTATATTTACTACATACATTTTTCAATATGATTGGTGGCTTGATCCTGGTCAGTCACGCCTCCAAGCGGTGATACTCCGCGTGTGGATTTTGGGGGTGTGACATTATCCTTCAATGTCTGAAAGTTTTTTCTTGTTTCTCTCCCTAATCAAACTTCCTATCCTTCTGGGTTAGGGAAGTTAGCGGCTGAGAAATACTCGAAAAATTCTCAATGAATCGTCTGTAATAGCCTACTAACCCTAGGAATTGTCGTATCTCAGTCGGCGTCTTCGGGGCTTCCCAATTCTTGATTGCTTCGATCTTGGCAGGGTGAACATGAATTCCATTTTCATTCACCACGTGACCTAAAAATTGAACTTCGCGAATCCAGAATTCGCACTTTGACAGCTTTGCATACAACTGTTCTTTCCTCAAAAGCTCCAAGATAGCTCGCAGATGTTGTTCATGTTCTTCCTTGGTCTTCAAGTAAATAAGGATGTCATCAATAAATACAATCACGAACTTATCCAGGTAAGGCTTACACACCCATTTCATGAGGTCCATGAATACTGCCGGTGCGTTTGTTAAGCCAAACGGCATGACAAGGAACTCGTAATGTCCATAGCAAGTTCTAAAGGCCATTTTAGGGATACTTTTTGTTGGTGCATACGTCTGTCGACTTCGTCTTGTATCGAGTCTTGTACTAGAATTGTTAGATCAGGGCACGTTGTACGAGAAAATAGGATTTGAGTGTTAAGAGCTAATTTCGCATGAAAGTGGCAAAGTGCACTTTCAAGCGAAATTAACAATAACTATTTCGCTTGAAATGGCACTTGCCACTTTCAAGCGAAATCACCATCTCTATATAAACTCTTGGAGCGAAATCATTTGTAAGGTTCATGTTTCCGGTACCGAAGTGCTGCCGACGTGTCTACTGATCTGTAAACGTGTTATTTCAATAATACAAGACAATTAGAAGTGAATCAAGCTGTTTTCCAAGTCAATTCATTTATTTCCGCCTCTTGAATTGATTAGAACTCTTCTGATCGACTCGTTTGGGTCATAGAACGATCCTACAAGTGGTATCAGAGCTCAGGAGGAAGAGTTCTTGCCAAAACAGACATAATTTCTGACTTCTACACTTTCTTTTACAAAATTCACAAAATTTTACGGACAAAATGGTCTGAATTTCACACATTATAAGCGAAACAGTGTTTTAACGAATCCTTGAAAGAATTGGACCTTAATTCGATCTAAAACTGGTAAAATTCGTAATTTCGCTTGAAACACAGATCGGTCTTGATGATGTCAGCAGCATTTCACACGAAATTAACAATTAATTCCGCGTGAAATTGCTATTCCGTTTGAAAGGTACCCTTGATTTCACACGAAATTAACTAATTTCGCTTGAAATAGTTAATTCCGCTTCTGGGTGTAATTCCGTTTGAGAAGTTCCACACGAAATTAGATAATTTCGCTTCAAATTGGTATTCCGTTTGAAAGTGTGCTATTTCACACGAAATCAGATTTCGCACCAAAAGTGTTATTTCGCTTCAAATGGGTATTCTGCTTCAAAAGTGATTTCGTTTGAGAGTTGATTCCGTTTAAACTTGTATTTCGTGTGAGGATGTCATTTCGTTTGGTTTGTAATTTCATTTGAAATTGTGATTTTAATAAAAAGTTTATCGAAACATGGAAGAGGAATTCTACAATGCATTTGCTACACCGGTTGCACCAGTTACAGCTGCCGAAACTTTGTGTAATGAGAATGAGACAGGAACTTATCAAAAACCGCCAAAGCTTATGTACATTGAAGATTTTAAAGGATGGCAGAATTGGTTTGAGAACTGGGTGCAAGCTTATAAGTTTGATGCATGGTGTTCATTAGAGAAAGACTAGGAGAAACCAAAAAATGAACGTGGGCTTGAAAAGGCGTTTTGTGATTTTTCAGAAAGTGATAAATTGAAATATACAAGTGAGAAAATGATGATCAGTATTCTTCAACAAGCGATTAAAGAAGATATCTTTGTTTTACTCCAACATGAGGGTACTGCAAGATCAATTTGGACTGCATTGATTCAAAAGTTTAAAGGAAGTGCAGATATGTTTGTTGCCTTAGAAGGTGAAACAACAAAAAAGACCATTGATAGATATTGTCATTTGATTTTGGAAATGGGAAGATTAGATATAAAGAAAGATGATGAAGAATGGGTTGATAAGCTAGTCGATGCTTTACCACAGCAGAAATGGGGAACTTATTTGTTGATCATAAAACACATGAGAAAATCTGAAAATATGAATCTGGCACAGTTTATTCAGAAAATTGAAGAGCATGAGTTGGATATCCAGAAAACTGCTATCATGTCTAATCCAAATGCTCAACAAGATGTGAGTTTATACTACAGAGAAAACAAATTTGAAGTTACTCCAAGCCCAAAGATTCAAACTGGTTTCAGTACTGATAATTCTTCTGGAACAAAGGGAAGTACTGTGACTCAAAGTGGTGGATCTTCATCTTCGTATTCAAATTTTGATCCAAATTTTACAACATCAAGTCCTCAACAAAAGAATTCTACAAATCTGCAGTGCAATGTTACCTTGAATATTCAAAATGGTCAAAATCTTTCTCCGGAAATAGCTAAGCAACACATGGCATCACTCGTTGCTATGATGGAATCATATGAAAGTTTGATTGCTGGCAAAATTGGAAATCCGATGCTTACCAAAGAGGATTATGACCAAATTGATGCGGAGGAACTTGAATTGATGGATATCAAATGGTGTTTGGCTAGTGCAGTTAGAAGAGCAGAAAAATTTCAACAAGTCACCGGAAGAGATGATTTTCGAGAAATGAGTGCATCTTCGATAGGGTTTGACAAATCAAAAGTCACTTGTTTTCGTTGCAAAGGAAAGGGGCTTTTTAAACGAGAATGCAAAAACAAAGAAGCAACAGGAAGACAAGATGGAAAGAATGATTATTATCAAAAGTCAATTTTTCATCAGATTGTTCAACAACCACAAACTGCACATGCACGTACCATTGAAGAGAAAAGAGCTTGTTATGGTGTAATTGACCAAGATGATGAAAAGTTGCAGAGGGATTTAGCTGGGATAAATACATTCCACCGGGTTCAGGACTTGTTGCTAGAATCTTAGAAGAACAAGTAGTCAAAAGAAAAAAGATCTTTAGATCATCAGAAAGTGATGATGATACTGATGACGAGGAAGAGTACATTAATAATGCAAGAAAAAATTTAGACACATTTAGTTTTAATTTGTTTTTTGCAGATAAGATCAAGATGTTGAATAAGAAGAAGGCTGCTAGATTGAAAAGAGAGTTGGAAGCAAAAAGTATTGCTGAAGAAAAAGAAAAATTGGAAACCGAGAAAGCTGAATTTGCAGAAATTTCAACAAAGAAAGTTGAAGATGAAGAGTGTGAGATAAAAATAGAAGTTGATGAAGAAAAGATAGTTGAGAAAGTGGTAGAGAAAATTGTTGAGGTCGAAAAATTAGTTGAAGTTGAAAAACTTGTCGAAGTTGAGAAAATCGTCGAGGTAGAAAAAATTGTTGAAGTTGAAAGGATAATTGAGGACATTAAACCTTGTCATAAATGTTTGGAGTCATGCAAACATTGTGAGGAGAAAGATAAAAAGATTCATGAACTGGAAGAGATGAAAGAGAATTTATTGTCTGATGTGAAGTATGTGAAAGAGTCATACGATGTGCTGAACAGAACAGTTGATGGTCTGAACAAGACAAACAAAGAAGTTGATGCTGCTATGACAATGATGAGTTCTACGTTAATGAAAAAGCAGAAGGTTATCAACGAGTATATTGAAGATTGTGCAAAACTGAAGCAGGAGTTGGAACTCGAAAAGATTGAGAGTGAAAGAATCAAAAGATTGTTGTTGAGTTATACAATGTGTGATTATTTGATTGATCGAGTTTATCCTACTGTTGCAGGTCTTGAAGCTTTTCAAGATAAGGAGAATGAAGAGGATACTGGTAAGAAACAAAGTGTCAAATATAACAAGTGTCCGCCCCCGATTTGGAATAGTTATTCTTCCAGAAAGCCAAATGAAGAACGTTTAAATAAGGCTCTCAACATCAAGTTAAAGTCTGAAATCATTGATGAGTTACCAGACAATATTGATGTCACATTCACAGAGTCTGACACTGATCATGAGTCTGAGTTGTTAAAGAAAGTGGTCGATCAGGTGTTGGATATGGATGAAGAGTCAAAGTCGGAGTCTAAGTCTGAAAGTTTGAGTTCACCAGAAAAGAGTCCGAGTTCACCGGTTAAAAGGGTTTACAATAAAGAATTCCTGTTATCAAAATCTAATTTGAATAACGGACCAATCAAAGTGGCATATACTTTGAATGATTCAGACAAATTATATTCTTATGAGGAATTTCCTATAAGAAGTGTCAAAACAGAAATGATCAAACAGGTTTTCAAATTGACAGAAATTAATATTTCTGAAATAAAAGATTTAAATCTTCATGAAAAACCTAAAAAATACACTTCAAGAGTTCAACAGAGATTGAACAAGAAAAAGGGTTACAATTCTGGTTCAGGTTTTCGAAAGAAACCAAACCATAGGATTAGGTTTCATTTCCTCAGAAAATTATAAAAATGAGAAAAATTATAAAACAAAAACAAAATTTGTTGCAGGTGGAAGTTCAGAAGAAGAACAGAAGAAACCTTTCTAGAAACAATCAAACCAAGAGTTTCTTGCTGAAAGGAAGAAGAGTTTGAAGGAAGTTGTTTCAAGAGTTGAAAGAAGAAAATGTTTCAAATGTAACAAGATTGGACACATTGCTTGGAACTGCCAACAGTCCAACAACACAAAACAGGGAGTTTTTTCTAACTCTGAAATGATTAAGAAACATGTTGATGAAATGAAACAACCAATTGAGAAATCTAATGTGTTTGAAAATTCAATTTTTGAAACTGGTGATGTTTCAAAACGTTTTTACAAAAGAAAAGTCGACTTGAACAAACAAAGATGGGTTGTTAAATCTGAGAGTATTTCTGACAATGAATCTGATTCCATAAAATCAGAGGAGTCATATGTTAAGAAAAAGAATGAGAATTCCGTTCCTGAGTTGAACGATGAAAATTTTCCTCCATTGCGTGCAGAAAATCTGAAATCAAAAGGTAGTTTTGAGATTTTCGATCAATTCTTTTCTGGTAAAGAAGAATTTGATGCTGGAAAGACTTTCAATGGGAAAGTTAAACATGTTTTTGGGAAGATGGTAGATGGGAAAGTGAAAAGTGCAAAAGACTTTTACAGATCAAAAGGAGGTTGGGACAGAGTTGAATCAAAATCACCCAAGGCTGGTCAGACTTGGGTAACAGCGTTTTCTTACTAAAATTCTGACTTGCCGGAGCTCCCAGGTTGGTAAGAGAGGAGCAGGTATCGGCATTTTTCTTGAGAAATTCACGAAAGTGATTTCGATTTACAAGTGGTAAATCAGGGACATTAATTTGTACTTGATTTTCTACTAGTGATATTTGTTGATTGATTTGAAATTTGTTAAAATTTTCAAGTGGCTAAAGAAGAACAAGGTGATGATTTGATCCCCTTACTTACAAATGGTTTTATGAAAATCAACAAAACTAATTTTCCAGAAAAACCATTTGATTAAAACAAACTTAAGTGTTTTGAAATCATAATGGGAAAATAGTTTGTTGAAAGGGGGAGTTCTGATTGTTTATGCCAAGTGGATGGCGAATTGAAGTGATTTGATATCAGTTGTCATTTTACTTGTACAGTTTGTTTTCAAATTTCCTTTAAAGGATTTTGAATTTTAGGGGGAGTAAGAATTTTCAGAAAATCCAAAAACATTTGAAAATTTGAAAAAGCCAAAAACATGATAAAAACAAAAATGAGTCTTGTTGTGAAAAAAAGGATATGATAGTACATCAGTGGACAATCACAGCATGCTAAAGAAATGGAAAGTCAAAATGTGATAAACGGTCTCACTGATGATGTGCCAGTAGGTTTTTGCACATTTAGTAGATTGTATCGAGATATAAACCTAAATTTCAAACTTGCTTATATCGTGGGGAACATCTCTCAGATATATGGGTAACCCCCGAAATCTTGTTTGAAAGACCCCTCTTTCTGAGATACTAGGTCTTTATGCTTAGTGATATCTGGGGTATTATCCTGGGACTTCTGATATTGCGGAAGCAATGGCCTAATCCCCGTATAATACTTTACGCTTGCTTGAAATATAGCACCCCCCTCAGCATAAAAAATGATGAAACATTGAAAAATGCTAATCATGTGCTGTTGAAGAAAAGATTCTCTAAAGGAAACACATGAAAAGTCGAAGCCGTCATCTCTCTGATTTTGCGGAAGCAATAGCCTAAGCTCTCACGACCCTCGCAATTTAACCCCTTACAGATATCATCTAGGTATACTCACTTGTAAGACTGAATATTGGGATATGGATACGGGAGTATATTCTGAGGTGGGACACGCGAATAAGTTTAAGTATCTAAAACATTAATCTCGTATCTCAAAACAGTTGAAATTTGTGTGAAAATTTAAGTGGATCAGTATACTGACAATCTAAGTGAATCGTTTAGAACTTAAAATGTTTAAAGCTTAACGGTGTTGGTGATTTGTCTCAAAAACTGATATGATCCTCTTTCGCAAACTCATAAAAAAATATTGTCTGTAAATTTTTCTTTACTGCATTTCATTAGATAAAAAAAATCCAAAAAGATTTTCGGAGTGTTTTAGCATAAATTTTTGAAAAATTCAAAAAGATTTTAGACAACTGATGTTGAAAAGCTGTTTTTCAAAATTCTGAGTGCTAAACATGACGAACAAGTTTGGGAGTGTGTGATTAGAAAAATGATATACATTCAAGTGGTGATCAGAAATTAAAATTGTTATATCAATAATTGATGTTTTGAATTGAATTCATCAAGTGTTTAGCAGAGTTTAAATTTGTCAAATTTTATATTTGTGAAATTTATTGTTACGTAGAGATGTGTGTAGGTTAGCTAGGTTCCGATACCTGAGCAGGATGTGAGCCAGATCACGATCTTGAAACCTGTGAAAGCCAGACTATGATCCCAGTACAACTCAAGGGGGAGTCTGTTAGTAGATCAACATCCAAGGAGGAGAAGAGTTGTAGATGCTAGAGCCAGCGGTTGATCCTGAATTTGTTCAAGAAAAGATAAGAGCCAGATGGAGATTCTGTAGTTGTCAAGAGAGATAAAGATAGAGGATGCTTACTCTGTTACATACTTTGAAGAAAGCCCGAAGACTGATCACGGCTGAAGATTGTGAAGACTCGACACTTAAGACTCGTCAACATCCGAGGGGGAGTCTGTTGGTGCATACGTCTGTCGACTTCGTCTTGTATCGAGTCTTGTACTAGAATTGTTAGATCAGGGCACGTTGTACGAGAAAATAGGATTTGAGTGTTAAGAGCTAATTTCACATGAAAGTGGCAAAGTGCACTTTCAAGCGAAATTAACAATAGCTATTTCGCTTGAAATGGCACTTGCCACTTTCAAGCGAAATCACCATCTCTATATAAACTCTTGGAGCGAAATCATTTGTAAGGTTCATGTTTCCGGTACCGAAGTGCTGCCGACGTGTCTACTGATCTGTAAACGTGTTATTTCAATAATACAAGACAATTAGAAGTGAATCAACCTGTTTTCCAAGTCAATTCATTTATTTCCACCTCTTGAATTGATTAGAACTCTTCTGATCGACTCGTTTGGGTCACAGAACGATCCTACACTTTCTTCTTGTATTCGCAGTTGATGATATCTCGACCTCAAGTCGATCTTCGAGTAATAGTTTGAGCCTCGCAGTTGGTCGAACAAGTCAACAATCCTCGGTAGGGGATACCGATCTTTGATGGTTAGTTTATTCAGCTATCTGCATTTGATACACATGCGAAAACTGCCATCCTTCTTCTCGACAAACAACACTGGAGCTCCCCAAGGCGAGAAGCTCGGCCTTATAAATCCCTTATCCAACAACTCCTGGAGTTGCGTAGATAACTCTTGCATTTCAGATGGCGCAAATCGATACGGTGCCTTGGCTACAGGCGCGACGCCTGGAACCAAGTCAATGTGGAATTCGACTTGTCTCTGCGGAGGTAGTTGTGACAACTGTCAAATTTGTATGCTTCCGTACAATTATTAAATAATGATTAGTGCTTAATGACTGTGCTGAATTAAAATTAAATTACTTGAATTGCTTCCTGATTATTATTATTATACATACATGTGCATCATATATTGCAAATGACATAACATTACTGCATGCAAACTATACTGAGTCAACTGGTGCACGAAACAAAGATAACACAGTTATCAGACAAATCAGAAAAATGCTGACAGAGTTCAGTAGATAGACAGACATTGTATTGAAACACAGAATGGGCCAGAAGCCAAGAGTTACACTAGTGTAGTGTGTAGGAAGTAAGGATCATAAAACTGCCTTCCTAATGACAGTTTAAGTGTCAGAAAGTACCTAAAACTCACATAAACTGCAGAATTCAGCAAAATTCAGCATTTAAACAATCTAATATCATGCAGAAATATGGTTAAATGGTCCTGAATACTTTCCTAAGTGTCGGGAATCGAAACTGTCATAAAAGGTAACATAAAGCACACTAAACTGCGTAGTTTAGCACCTTAACGAACCGGTAACCAACCGAACAACCGGACACTACCCGAAACACCAAATTTTCACTAGAAGCATTGTTTTAACATTACCAAGCTAGTTATGGTCCCCGAACATCATAACACACTATATAAATATCTAGTAACTAAACATCTAACTTATACTTGGATTTCAACTAGTAACTAACTAGTTTAGCTTAAACCTAGTCTACTACCCCCCCCCCCCACCTATAACCGGATTTCATGTGGTCCCCACATGAGATTTTATTTGTTTATTTTATAGAAACATGTCTCACTTTACTAAACATGATACACAATGGGCTATGGTGTGGAAAGATTATTTAAGGAACCATAGGACTAAACAAACTCATTTTACACCAACATCACCACACCACACTCCTCCTCTCTTCCTCTTTGGTCTCGGCGAAGAACAAACAACAACACAACCACCATCATCAATCATTTTTCACCCATTCTCTAAGTATACAAAGGTGTAAGAGGCCATACAAAGAAGCTTGGAGCTTTCGGAAGTTCAAGGACCTCCTTCATTTGCTTTTATCCACTTCATTACTTCTCTTGGATCATCCCTAGCCTTGAGCTAGTGGTAAGAACATCATACATACTATTTTACTTCTATTTTAAGTGGTTAAAAGAAGATACATAATGATAATCTTGAAGAACACTAAGAAACTTGAAGATGAAACATGAACATAAGCATAAAACTATAAGAAATCTTAAAGAAATCATGTTGTTTAGTGTTGTTATGATACCTGATGATTGATGGTTTGTGTAAATGATGTAGATCATTATATGATCTTGCTAGATCATGATTAAAAACATAATCTAGCAAGATGAGAGGATGAAAATATTAGAGATTTATAAATCATCCTCATGCAAGACATGAACTTGAAAGAATATATTGTTTTCTTGAAAAATAATGATTAATGTGAGTAGTAATACTTGTAGATCTAAAGATTTATGGAGGATTTCTAAAGAAACCAATCTAAAAATATAAGTTTTACTAAATCTTGGTTCTTAGACAAACAAACCTTATTTTTAGTGGTTAAACAAGTGTAGAAACACTTGTGTAACAAGAAGAATTCATAAAGAAACATTTTTAGAAATTGTGATCACAAGTTGTGAAGATCTATCTTCTTTAAAAATGAAGTTTTTAAAAGATCAATCACACTTTAAAGGGTAACAAGACTTACTAAAAACACTAGTAAGTTACTACATATTTTTATAAAGATTCAAATTCATGAAGTATTAAACTATACTTGTTTTTGGAAAAATTGGTAAGTAAAGGTTGTATAATATTGATTGTAAATTGATTGTGATGATTTTTACAAAAGAAAATGATATGCTTGAAAGCATGGAAACCACCATTTTGGAAAAATATTTATTAACATACACTTACAAGTGTATTTTAAACCATGAATTTTTACATAAACTTTGCCATAATTTTTGGTTACAAAAATACAAATATTGGAGGTTGGTTTTCATAAATAAAAGTGACTAAATATGAATTTAGAAAATATATATTTAGAAGACACCATATGTGTAATTATTTGTATATTTTGTGTGTTAATATATTATTTTAGGACATGAAATAATATAACTCATTAAAATATCATGAATTACCATCCAAAATTCCAAGGAATAAATATACAAAGAATACCCAAAATACCGGTAAAACCGAACAAAGGAATATAACTCACAAAATATTCCGGAAATATAATTCATATGCATATTTTGGTAAATAATATTTTGGACATCAAAGGAATGGAAATGGGATTTTCATGATTACTACAAAATATTTCATATTTTTGACAAAAAAAAATATATTATTTTGGGTGAATGAAAATATATTTTCTTGGACTTATTAAAAGAAGTATCATTTTTGGAAGAAATATGTATTTTCTCAAACAAACATGAACTATATTATTATTGATAGAAAATGTATTTTCTTAAAATAAACTTGAAGTATATTATTTTTGGAAGGAAAATGGATTTATATATTTTCTAAGTTAGACTTGGAAACATGTTAATTTGGGAACTTGTATGAGATTTACAAATATTTTTGCCAAAGGAAAAATTATAAATAATTTTTCTAAGTAATGTTTCCCAAAATATATATTTCGGAAATATATATTGATGTATTTTTACTAGAAATATTATTCCAGAAAAATTAATACAAAAATTAAGTATAAGAACACTTAACGATTACAAGAAAATACGTACTCTTGTACGTATACATACACTCCGGAATACGACACCAATACATGGCAAAAATATACAAGTATAAGAATACGAATACAAATACACCCATCCTTGGGAAGGATATTCATGTACAAATACAAAAGTGTGATAAGTTAAAAGTATATTATTTTAACTATTATTCCAAAATTTAACAAACATAATTTAAGTTAAAATATTTATTATTTTAACAAATAAATTATATAACTTAGAATAATGATGAAGACACAAGGAAATTTAACTCAAAGGCACTAATTAATACTAAGTCAAGGCACGACCCGCTCGTCTAATAGACCATAGTACGTTGTAGGTAGTCGTGTACACCAGAGGGAACTTTGAGTTACAGGCGGATTCGAAGAACGCAAACCTGTAAGTTCATGTTTCCCCCTTTTCTCTTTAACTATTTTCGGTTTTATAACTTCGGGGGTGAAGTACATGTTACAAACTGTTTACAAACATTTATACATGGTATGGTTAGCTAAGGAAGGGTACTACTAGATCATGTGAGTGGTGGGTATGACGCTTAAGGCCATTAATCCTCTTTGTAGGACCGAGGGACGTGAGTGATAGATCTATTTGGGTGTAGCGAGCCCCACCCATGAGTCCGTTGAGTGGACCATGTGGTGACTATGTCTTATTGCTAGAGACAAAGTCTTCTAGGTTTGAGCATTCCTGCATCACGTCACAGATACTAATGTATTAGCTACACATTAATTGATCTGTTTTCCTTGTTGTTTTCATACCGAATTTCAAGTACATACAAACATACTTACAAAGGTTTCAAAGGTTTATTAACAAACATACACATGAACTCGCTCAATTTTTGTTGATGTTTTCAAACTACATGTATTTCTGGAAACTAAGTATGGATCTGGCGGGCGTTAAAGTTTCAAGTGTTGTCTGGAATAAAAGATGTCATCTGGTGTCGAATGGTTTAGAGTGTGTATCCTATCCCGGATAGGATACATGTTTCGAAGCTTGGTTATCATCAGTGTCTTTGAAATGTCTTTATGGAACTTAGAACCTGTTGGTGTTGTATTCTGAAAACGAAGTCTGTGTTTTTGGGGTTAAATCAATGTTGTTGTAATGTTTCAAAACTTAATCAATGGATGAACATCTTGGATTTATCATATAGTTGTTTGTTATGGTTGAATGCAATGATATTAAGCAAGTCACACCAAATCACGCTTCCGCAAAAGTCAGGGTGTGACAGTTTGGTATCAGAGCTTCGATTATAGCGAACTAGGATTCCTTCTCGAGTCTAGACTACAATCATTAGGGCTCTCACGAAAATAATTTTCACAACATGTTTTCATTGCATACACGAAATGCCCAGATCCAAGAAACAAAACAATTTTTTATAAAGTAAAGACACAAAACACATTCCAAGGTTTATTTTGTGGTTCAGTCTGAGAGACTAAGTGTTTCAGTCTGAGAGACTGGGTGTTTCAGTCTGAGAGACTGGGTGGTTCAGTCTGAGAGGCTGAGTGTTTCAGTCTGAGAGACTGGGTGGTTCAATCTGAGAGACTGGGTGGTTTAGTCTGGGAGACTAGGTGGTTTAGTCTGGGAGACTAGGAAGGATAGAAAGTTTCATGAAGAATAATGTGAATACATGATTACATGATGAATTATCTTTGCTTGCAATACACTAAGTTTTAGTGATTACTATGGATATACATGCTATGATTATTATGTACCGGCACACATGTCACCTTCTTCAGAGAGCGAGTTGTCAGACGCTGACGACCCTATGGCCACCGCCAGAGATAATGAGACTGCACCTGCGCTGGAGATGTTTACATCAGACACTGAGAGTGACCTTGACATGCTGACCAAGGACGAGGATGGCTTCCAGCCGTTCGCGCTACCAGACTTGGGCGATGATTTACCCCCTTGCTGATGGCTTCCCTGACGAGGACCCTTTTTGACATCCCTGTTCCTGTCCATGGCCACCTCGTCGTTTGGACACCCCGATGGCGAGCACATCGTGGCTCCAATCCTCAATGCCGTACCTCTCATGGTCATTCCTCCCGAGGATCTGCCCTTTCGACGATTTTTTTAAAGATGACGTTGATTTGTTAGTTGATGATCCTCCTATTGACGCCCAGGGTGATGGAGAGATAGCTGAGGATGTCGTTGCTATGCTACCTCCTGAGATTCTTGCCATTGAAGTATCCTCTGCTTCCATTTTACACTCAATTTCAGACCCCTTTGCGTCTGTGACATCTGCAGCCTTACAGACGGCCGAATTGCAGCTTTCTACTACTGACTCAGACGACGACACCACTATGACTGCTGCACTATCATCTGCTTGAGATCCCATACCTTCACATGACCCAGAGCCTGTTCCTGAGCCTGCTCCAGTTCCTTTTGGGTTAGCCTGATGTTGCACCTATTGATCTTGAGTTGATTCCCGATCCTGACCATGTTTCTTTTTGTTTACCAGACATTGCACCCCTTATAACTGATTCAGTTCCTGCACCTGTTGACCCTCCTTTTGTTAAGCTATCTATCCCCCGCCTGCACCCGCTGATGTTGCTCCTTTTCCCCCTATGGAGGCCGCCGTCCATTGCACCGACATGACTATCGCTTTCTTTCAGGACATACCCGCATCCCGGGAAGGTACTTCTGGTTAGCACCCGCGCGACAATCCCTTTGCTTCAGTAGTTTCTCCACAGATTCCTCAGGCTGCACCATTTGCCCCTTTCATTTCTTCACCGTTGTACAAGCCATTCTGATGGTTCCTATCATACACTATGCTGATTTCAGACCCCTACCATCCCCCACATTTTGGAGGCTACACACGGGATGAGTTGCTTCTGTTACTTCAGTTACAGTTTGAGGATTTTGAGTCGCAGAGTTTAGAAACTTGAACTGGCACCATGCCCTCCACCCCGTCTATGCCAAGTATACTTTCATCCTCCACGTTCATCACTTTCTCCTTTTGCACTCTCACCTGCTTCTATTACACCTTTCCCAAGTTTTGATGCTCGTTTATTTACTATCGAGCAGCAGATCAGTTAATTACTTCGACATATATACAAGATCGGGGAGGAGCTCGCACATGTTAGCAGTTTGCTTTTCTTTCCTCCTCCACCTCAGTCACCAGTATTGCTGGTTTTGGTTTTATGCGGATTGCATTACTTTTGGGAAAAGACACTACTAATGAGCCGAGATTGTGGAGACTTTTGAAGACCACTTTTGACCACGTGATTTTGATACACTGATATACTTATTAGACAAGGGTAGGGTGACCCTGTGTCCCTTTTGATGTGATACACTTTGTAGACAATGTGATTGTGGTCAGAAAATAATGAAAGCCCAATCGTCATATTCCCCATTAAACATGTAACAATACTTTGTGGTCAATGACTAATGAAAGCTCAGTCGCCATGCCCTCACTAAGCACGTTGTTGATCTGCATGTGTGTGCTATAATTGTGAAGCTACGTGCTTGCTTGTTATGTTCTCATTAAATATGTTCCCATCTACAAGTTTGTTCTATAATTATGATGTTATATACTTGATTGTTATAACGATTGCTTATAGATGTATGTAAATACACCTCCTAGGTCTTATTCGTTGAGTAGATGCTTATGTGCCTGTGTCCTTAATAAGACCTGACCCAACCAATCTTCTTCTTAGAAGATGTCGATTCAAAGGAACACCGATACCAACAACCCTCTGCCGACGACAGAGGCAGAATTACAAGAGCGCATCTCACAGGCCATCGCACAGCACGAGGCCCTTCGCTCCGAACGCAGCGGAGGTACCTTAGAAAAAAACCCACCCAACGGTAATGTTTAGTCACTTAAGACACATTACAAAACGTTTGGACATTTCCAAGTGTACTTTGCTAATGCCTTATGTGAATGATGTTGCTTATGTCGCGGGCTGCACCTACAAGCAGTTTTTGAGCTGCAAGCCCCGGGATTTTGACGGCACTAGGGGTGCCATAGCTTTTGTGCGTTGGGTTGAGAAGACGGATTATGTTTTGCGATTAAGTAAATGCGCCCCCGAACATCAGGTCACATACATAGCTGGACTGTTTCTAGATGGGGCTCTGTCATGGTGGAACCTTCAGGTTCAGACGTTGGGCGAGACTGTTGCATATGCTTTGACGTGGGACGAACTGAAAGAGCTGATGCGTAAAAGATATTGCTCGAGGGTAGAAGTCCAGAAGTTGGAGACTGAACTTTGGAACTTGAAAATGGAAGGTCCAAAGATAGCCGAGTATGTGCAGAGATTTCATGATTTATCGCAAGTTGTTCCATATCTGGTGGAACTAGAGTTTAAGAGGATCAAACGCTTTATCGGGGGATTGGCACCTCAGATTCTAAGCCTGGTGATAACATTTAAATCTCCAACAATCACCGATGCAATCGACTTAAGTGTGGCGCTCACTGAAGAAGCGGTTAGACTAGGAAAATTTTCTACCTCGGAGGAGAAAAAGGAGATTCCTGTGGAGCCAACTGGAGATAACAAGAGGATGCTCACAAATTTCAAGAAGGGTACTCAGGTGAATAACAAGAAAAAGGCCAAAAAGGGAAAGGAGTATATGGGTCTCCTACCTAAGTGCGACAATTGTCTACGTTACCATGTCGGGCGATGTAAATATGGAAAATGTGAAAACTGTGGCAAAAGGGGGCATCCCAAGGAGACTTGTAAGCAAGGTACTGAACGTAGAAATGGAGGCCAAGATGGTAGCGAGAATCACGAAGGAAACAACAACAACAACGACTATCAAGGCAGGATAAGTGACAAGCAAAAACGCGCTCAAGGTTGTTTTAACTGTGGAGACAAAAAGCATTTCAGGAAATATTGCCCTAAAAACAATCAGGCACAAGGATGAAAGCTCAAAAGCGGAGCTAGGAAAGCATGCCAGGATCCAAACATGGTCATCGGTATGCCCCATATTAGTCAACGTTATGCATCTGTGCTACTTGATACTGTTACAAATTTTAGCTTCGCATCTCTAGAGTTTGAGAGTATACTTGGTTTAGTAGCAAGTAAGTTGGATAACCCGTACTCGATAGAACTAGCTAAAGGGAGATTCGACGTGGTAATCGGGATGGATTGGTTGTCGAGCAATCAAACGGAGATTGTTATCCGCATCCCGATGGTGAACAAAGAAACGATCGTGATTCATGAAGCAGGATACGCCCCTACGAATTATAAGTCGCTGAAGACACGGAAGTTTTCGCGCAAAGGATGTGTTGCCTTTTTGGCTCATGTCATGGACAAAGAAGCCGAAGAACCTAAGCCCAAAAATACCCCTGTGATGAGGGAACATCCTGAAGTCTTCCCCAAAGACTTGTCAGGATTACCTCCTCAACAACAAGTCGAGTTCCACATTGACTAGGTTCCAGGCGCCGCGTCTGTAGCCAAGGCACCCTATCGACTTGCAATTCCTGAGATACAAGATTTGTCAACGTAGCTTCAGAAGTTGCTAGATTGGGGATTTATAAGGCAAGCTTTTTGCCCTAAGGAGTTTCAGTACTGTTCGTCAAGTAGAAGGACGATGATTTTAAAATGAGCATCAACTACCAGGAGCCGAACGAGCTTACCAACAAGAGTCGGTAACTCTTGCTGAGGATTAATGAATTAGTTAAGTAATTATGAGGATTCAACTACTATTCTAAGACTGATCATTGATCGAATGTCATTAGCTGTGAATTCAGGATAAGAGCATACCAAAGTACAATGAGTAAGCAATTTGTTTCAAACATACACTAAAATTGTGTTTTCTACACGATGCACAAAGTAGTTTTACACAGAATACGAAACTTTGAGAACCTAGAAAACATGTACTTAAGACCTTTGGGAACTTAGATCAGAACCCGTTAAAGGATGTTACTTAGGAACCACATCTGTTAACTCGAGCAAACCCCATATTTCTGACATATATACTATTTCAGTTAATCGAACAGATAAAGCACTCAAATTGCTATTGAAATTTCCACTTTTGCTTCTAACAAGTAGAATTTTGCATCTCTACTTCTCCTAATGATGGTTGCATCATAACAGTTTTCTTCATTAAAGCAAACATTCCTTTGTCTCGATACTTGATCATGTCTTCATATTAGCAAATACTCATTGTTTCATTTCTTCATATGTTACGCATGCACCATTTGTTATGCATGTGGTTTTGTTTCAAATAAGCGCTTCTTCAAAGTCCAAATATTATTTTGCAAATCTAAATTATTGATTTGTATGACCTACACTATTGTAATTGAAGGCTCTTTTGCTATCAAGTCAACACACTTTCTTGAAACTTCTTCTTTCAAGGTACATACATGGTTTATCTTTGTAACCATGCCCAAAATCCCCTTTGTTGATACATACGTTTATTGTCAGAATTGCGCTGAAAACAAGTTCAATTGCTTGAACCTGTCCATTTCTCATATTCAATTCAAGACGCCATATGATGTATTGAGAGCATCATATTCAAAGTTATTTTTGCAAAAGTTCTTTTGTTTCGAGTCGTAGTAGACTTGTTTAGTCTACGACTCTACAAAATCGTTTGTCGGGTATGACGCCTTGTGGTGATGCTTTCACAAAATTGAAGCTTGCGCTAATTTCGTTATGCACCTCATACACGGATTTAATTGTTTACTTATTGGCTTGCTCTAAATCCATTTTGTTTATCACAATTAAAGCAGTCTTAACACAATCGTGTGTTAAGACAATGGTACATAAACTCATTTTATATTTTCCAGTGTACCTCCAAACGGTTCTTTCACTATCGATCGAATGCCTTGCAGTATTTATTGTTTTTTTATCTTCGATCGGAAACAGTAGTTCTTTGATGTTCTATATTCAATTGAAAAATCCTACGATGCCGTTTGAATCGAATTTTCAGGATTGCTTCATCACACTTTCATTTGATTTCAAACACGGTGAATTCGTTTGGTCACCGCTATTATTGAATTATGTTATTACAACACCTTGTGGTGTCAATACAAACTT
This sequence comes from Helianthus tuberosus, assembly GCA_030545235.1. Classification (NCBI taxonomy): domain Eukaryota; kingdom Viridiplantae; phylum Streptophyta; class Magnoliopsida; order Asterales; family Asteraceae; genus Helianthus; species Helianthus tuberosus. The sequence continues at coordinate 10,099 of JARYGA010019734.1, read as the reverse complement.
GTAGCTTGTGCTAATCGTGGTCAAGCGTTTCACTCGAAACTACACATACTTTTGTTTGGCCTATCATTTAAACATTCTTAATGCAACTACGTATTGAGACAAAAATACACCATTTCAATTGTATTTCAATCGGTGTATTCTTGCAATTCAGTAACGTCAACACACTAATCTTATTCATTTATTTGTTCGAAAGTTGACAGATCATTTTCATGTTATTATCATATTCGAGTTGTTGATTTTGAGTTCATATAGCGGATGCTATCGTTTCTGAAAGCTCATAAGCATATTATGATCGATTATTTGTAATCCCATTGGTCGAAACTCCTTTGTTGCACCCCTGTTAACTAAGTTACACTAGATTATACATCTATACATCTCGTGTCCTTTGACATCCAATTCCGGAACACATGCCTATTAACCATTGGGTTCTTGTTGTTGTAATATATCCTTGGATTCACCCGATCCGAATAAGTTTTGATTCGGTTTTGTGGTTACCTACCCCAGTATTATTCATATCCACACACGCATAATGTAACCCTAAGGAGTTAAGGTAGTGTAAATTTCGAGGACGAAATTTTCTTAACAGGGGGAGAATGTGACAACTGTCAAATTTGCATGCTTCCGTACAATTATTAAATAATGATTAGTGCTTAATGACTGTGCTGAATTACAATTAAATTACTTGAATTGCTTCCTGATTATTATCATTATACATACATGTGCATCATATATTGCAAATGACATAACATTACTGCATGCAAACTATACAGAGTCAATTGGTGCATGAAACAAAGATAGCACAGTTATCAGACAAATCAGAAAAATGCTGACAGAGTTCAGTAGATAGACAGACATTGTATTGAAACACAGAATGGGCTAGAAGCCAAGAGTTACACTAGTGTAGTGTGTAGGAAAGTAAGGATCATAAAACTGTCTTCCTAGTGACAGTTTAAGTGCCGGAAAGTGCCTAAAACTCACATAAACTGCAGAATTTAGCAAAATTCAGCATTTAAGCAATCTAATATCATGCAGAAATATGGTTAAATGGTCCTAAATACTTTCCTAAGTGTCGGGAATCGAAACTGTCATAAAAGGTAACATAAAGCACACTAAACTGCGTAGTTTAGCACCTTAACGAACCGGTAACCAACCAAACAACCGGACACTACCCGAAACACCAAATTTTCACTAGAAGCACTGTTTTAACATTATCAAGCTAGTTATGGTCCCCGAACATCATAACACACTATATAAATATCTAGTAACTAAACATCTAACTTATACTTGGATTTCAACTAGTAACTAACTAGTTTAGTTTAAACCTAGTCTACTACCCCCCCCCCCACCTATAACCGGATTTCATGTGGTCCCCACATGAGATTTTATTTGTTTATTTTATAGAAACATGTCTCACTTTACTAAACATGATAAACAATGGGCTATGGTGTGGAAAGATTATTTAAGGAACCATAGGACTAAACAAACTCATTTTACACCAATATCACCACACCACACTCCTCCTCTCTCCCTCTTTGGTCTCGGCGAAGAACAAACAACAACACAACCACCATCATCAATCATTTTTCACCCATTCTCTAAGTATACAAAGGGGTAAGAGGCCATACAAAGAAGCTTGGAACTTTCGGAAGTTCAAGGACCTCCTTCATTTGCTTTTATCCACTTCATTACTTCTCTTGATCATCCATAGCCTTGAGCTAGTGGTAAGAACATCATACATACTATTTTACTTCTATTTTAAGTGGTTAAAAGAAGATACATAATGATAATCTTGAAGAACACTAAGAAACTTGAAGATGAAACATGAACATAAGCATAAAACTGTAAGAAATCTTAAAGAAATCATGTTGTTTAGTGTTGTTATGATACCTGATGATTGATGGTTTGTGTAAATGATGTAGATCATTATATGATCTTGCTAGATCATGATTAAAAACATAATCTAGCAAGATGAGAGGATAAAAATATTAGAGATTTATAAATCATCCTCATGCAAGACATGAACTTGAAAGAATATATTGTTTTCTTGAAAAATAATGATTAATGTGAGTAGTAATACTTGTAGATCTAAAGATTTATGGAGGATTTCTAAAGAAACCAATCTAAAAATATAAGTTTTACTAAATCTTGGTTCTTAGACAAACAAACCTTATTTTTAGTGGTTAAACAAGTGTAGAAACACTTGTGTAACAAGAAGAATTCATAAAGAAACATTTTTAGAAACTGTGATCACAAGTTGTGAAGATCTATCTTCTTTAAAAATGAAGTTTTTAAAAGATCAATTACACTTTAAAGGGTAACAAGACTTACTAAAAACACTAGCAAGTTGTGACACTTGTGCCTCTGCGACCATTAAACAAATACTAAATCAATGAAATATTGTGTTTCATGCTTGGGATTTGTATAAATATGTGTATCATGTGCACATATCAATTCATGTTCGATTTCAAGCTTTAAATCGCTTTCTGGAAGGTTATAAGAGAACTGATACGTAAATATAACCAGTTTAATGCAACAAACACTCTGGAACAGTGAAATAGGCTTAACATACCTTAAATAACCTTTACATAACTTAGAAATAAGTTTTGGAGGGTTTGTATGCCGAAATCAAGTTTATTCGCTTACAGGGACTAATTTCAACAAACTGCGAAAGTATGCCGATTCGTACTGTAACGAACATTCTGGAACTTGATCATAAGTTAAATATGCCCTAAATATCCTTTACATAGCTTAGAAATAGGTTTTGAAGGGTTTAGTATGCTAAAAATAAACTTTATTGATCAATAGGGACTAAAAGCGTCAAAAAGTGCATAAGTTTGCATTTTCGCGCATATCTTACATTCTGAATATATCCGGACATCCAAAAATTTATGTAATCATTAAAATATTTTATTTTAGTGATTGGCATGATAAAATTCCATTCGTCGTGTAATTTGGATCGTTTTTGCGTTCGTTACGATTTCCGTCGTAATTAACCGAACAACGCAACCGTATGACCAAACGAACCGACATCCGAGATATTTTTGAGCACATTTCAAGTTCCCTATACTTTAACTTTATTTTAGAGCCTTGAAATGGGGTTAACGGGGCTTAAAAGTGCCAAAATCAAGTTTTACAAGTGCAGGGACCATTTTTGAAATTTCTGGCAGATATATTGAACTTGGTCCATTTTTGAGGTTTTGATGGTTTTAACCTAAGGTTTTGCACTCTATGGGCTGGAATTTGATGGTTTTAAGGGTGACATCTGTGCCTCCACGGCCATCGAACAAATACCAAATCAATGAAATGTTGTGTTTCATACTTGGGATTTGTATAAATATGTGTATCGTTTGCTCATATCAATTCTTGTTCGATTTCGAGCCCTAAATCGCTTTCTGGAAAGTTATACGCGAACTGATGCGTAAACGTAATCATTTTAACGCAACAAACACTCCGGGATAGTAAAATAGGCTTAACATACCTTAAATAACCTGACATAACTTAGAAATAGGTTTTGGATGGTTTGGTATGCCGAAATCAAGTTTATTCGCTTACAAGGACTAGTTTCGACAAACTGTGAAAGTATGCCGATTCGTACTGTAACGAACATTCCGGAACTTGATCATAAGTTAAACATACCCTAAATATCCTTTACATAGCTTAGAAATAGGCTTTGAGGGGTTCGGTATGCTAAAATAAACTTTATTGATCATTCAGGGACTAAAAGCGTCAAAAAGTGCACAAGTTTGCATTTTCGCGCATATCTTACGTTCTGAATATATCCGGACTTCCAAAAATTTATGTAATCATTAAAATATTTTATTTTAGTGATTGGCTTGATAAAATTCCATTCGTCGCTTAATTTGGATCGTTTTGCGTTCGTTACGACTTTCGTCGTAATTAACCGAACAACGCAACCGTACGACCAAACGAACCGACATCCGACATATTTTTGAGCATGTTTCATGTCCACAATGTTTAGGCATCATTTTAGGCCCTTAAAGTTGGCTTAACGAGCCTTAAATGGGTAAAAAATGAGGCTTAAATGCATGCAGGGACCAAAACTGCTGAAACTGAAACGTGTTTGCTGTACTGGAACTTCAGGCGGCCCGTGTAAGGACCCTCCTTACTCTTACGCGGCCCGTGTGAGCATGTCAGACCTGCAAAACTGATTTTCCAGCCTGTTTCCAGCTGTTCCAGCTGATTATCCCACTTGCAAACGGTTTTTGCAACACCATGGACTCATTATAGGGGCTCCAATGGTATTAGAAAACAATGGGCCCAAGTGGATGGCCTAGATCGAAGCACGTTTCCTGATAAACAATCCTAACGGTTCTAGTTTTCCTATAAATAGCTACCCCCATTTCATTCCCAAACCACACTTGATCTGATTTTGGCCCTCTAAGTTGGAGTTTACACTTCATACCTGAGGGTAAATCGGATCCAAGCTTGCGGGGACCCCTTGTAAGTATTCCTTCTTTCTTTTCATTCGTTTTTATCATAAAAGTCAAACTGTGTTTGACTTTCTCCATTGACCAGTTTATGGTCAATGCGAAGTTTGTTTGAACTTCATAACGTGAGCGTAACCACGATGGTTATAGTCCCTAGTAACTATACCTACTGATTACAACGTTATCTAGGCTCAGTGACGAGTCGTAGTTTCGGCCAAAATGCGTATTCTCGCGTATTTTGTAACCAAACTACTTTTTGGTATCAAAACCGTTTGTTTTGATACCAAACCTGTTTTCTAACTTAACTAAACATGTTTTAGCATGTTTAGCTCGTCACTTTTAGATTAGTGCTTGTCTAGAGTCGTAAGTCAAGCGGACTAAACACCCGCTTAGACTTTCGAACATGACCCGTTTGGTCGATCAATAGGATCCGACCAAACATGGTTAGTGACCATAGTTGCATAGGGAATAACCTTCCGAGGTTATACCTTATGGTCACTTAGGTTTAATTAGTTGTATGATAGGTAGTTTATATGCCTTAGGTAAATGACCAAAATGCCCTTTTCATGCATAATTGGTAATTAAGCATATGTAACACAAACTTTTGTCACTTAATTGATTATGCAACATATTTAATCATGTTTAGGCATATAATACTTGTCATAGGACTAGTTAGACGTCTCGAACGCGCTTTTGCGCGAACGACACGTTAAAGTAGCGTAAGCTACCTTAATGGGTCACAATGGGTCGAAAGCACTTAGGTTAGGTTTCGGTTTAGAATGTAGACTTTGTTAAACCATGTCATATGAGTTCCAATACTCATTTGGTTTACAAAACCTCATCCTATCTGATCTTCCGACTTAGGTCCGGTTTATTTATATAGTTATTAGGTTGCCGATTAAATCCGTGTTCCCTCTAGCTTTGCTTGGTTGTTGTTCAAGACCTCTAAGCATTCTCAGGTGAGTACATAGTTCCCCTAGCTTACTGTTTTCAATTGTTTTGGGGTGATTCATATGTGCTAAATGTTTTCGAGGTTTTAACGATGGTTTCAAAAATAAATGATATGGTTTAGACAAAATTTATAACGATTTTGATAAAGTAAACAAACTTGTTGCTTGTATTTACATAACGAATAATATTCATTAGTTTTGGCCGAACCGACCATTATTAGGTTATGGTACCATAGGATCTGACAAATCCCGTTATCAGACTGCACCCATGGTTATGTGTGGGTTAGGTGGGTAACGACTGAATCTGTGATTGTTAATTTACCCTTTGGTGGTTTATTAATGCGAGAAGCGATAGGCGAGTTGCGAAGGTTTGGATGTTATTAGCGAGACAATCAAAAGTAGTTTTCACAATTTAAAACGAGAATGATTTAAACGACTAAAGCGATTTTTAACGAATTAAACGATTTGGGTAAACGATTGGTTTTTGGTTAGTGTTTAGATAACGGGACGGGTGTAATGTGATGAAAGCATGGTGGATACGCCGCTGGTACTTCCTATATATAAGTGTTTTCATTGTATTACATACCGTGGCGTTATTTAGTTCACTTGGGTAAACGATTTTGAAACGATGTCACACAAACGAGGTTTTTGAAATAATATAAACCATACGAGTTTTATATACGAGTTTTATTAACGAGATTTATTAACGAGTTTTATTAACGAATTTTATTAACGAGAATTATTAACAAGTTTTTACGAGATGTTTTACAATTTGATTTAATTAAATAAATGTTTTGGGTTAAGAATCATGGCTACGAGGTTTTATAAATTATAACCAACTTGATTTGAGTTGGTTAAATATGTCGCAATACAATACTTTTCAAAACAAGGTTTTTAATTAAGTATTGCAACATGTAAACTAGCCATGAATCCGACACTCTCAAAAACCTATGTACTCGCCAGCATTTCTTTGCTGACTTTGTTTTCACATATGTTTCAGGTGTTGTTGAATGATGTTGATTGCTAGGATGCATGCTCACATAGGACTGGACGAGGCCTTAGTGACTTAATAACAATGATAGACTATGTTTAAATTGTTTATTTAGATTTCCAGACAATGTAAATATTCAATGTTTAAATAAAACGAACTTCAAATTTCCGTGTGTTTTGAAACAATGATTCTGTTACAACACTCCCCGACGATTCTGCCGTGATTTGTTGTTTTACGTTGTCGGGGTGTGACATTAAGTATTCCCATGGTTTTGAAAACCATGTGCCCACTTGTAAGGTCAAGATCAAAGCACGATTTGCGAGAAACGATCCTAACGGTTCTCCGAAATCTATAAATACCCAAGCTCTCATTCCATTTTCCTCACACCTTGATCTAATTTTATGCTCTAAGTTGAAGCTTTATGCTTCATACCTGAGTATTTAGATCAAGTTCTTTTTGCTTGGACCCTTTGTAAGTATTCTTTCGTGTTTTTATGCGTTTTAAGCGTAAAAGTCAAACAATGTTTGACTTTCTTCTTTGACCAGTCTATGGTCAACACAAAGTTCGTTTGAACTTCGTAACGTGAGCGTAATCACGATGGTTATAGTCTCTTGTGACTATACCTACTGATTACCACGTTGATTAGGTGTAGTGACGAGTCATAGTTTCGGTCAAAATGCGTATTCTTGCGTATTTTGCAACCAAACTATTCTTGGGTATCAAGACCCTTTGTCTTGATATCAAACTTGTTTTCTAACTTTGTTAAACATGTTTTAACTTGTTTAGCTCGTCACTTTAGGTTTAGTGCTTATATAGGGTCGTAAGATAAGAGGTCTAAACAACCGCTTAGACTTTCGAACCCGACCCGTTTGGTCGATCATTAGGATTCGACCAAGCATTTATTGTGACCATAGTTGTATAGGGAATAACCTTTCGAGGTTATACCTTATTGTCACTTCGTTTAGTTAGTTGTATGATAGGTAATTTATATGCCTTAGGAAAATGACCAAAATGCCCTTTTTACGCATAAATTCATTTTAAGCATATGAAACATAAATTTTGGAATCTAAACTGATTAGGCAACATTATTAGACATGTTAAGGCATATAATACTTGTCATAGGACTAGTTAGGCGGTCTGAACGCGTTTTACGCGAACGACGCGTTAAAGTGGCGTAAGCTACCTTAACGAGTCGTAATGGGTCGTAAGCTCTTAGGTTAGGTTTCGTTTTAGAATGTAGGCTTTGTTAAACCATATTATATGAGTCCTTACACTCATTTGGTTTACAAAACCTCATTTTATCCAATCCTCTGATTTAGGTCCGGTTTATTAACATAGTTACCTATATTAGGTGTCGTTTGATTTCCGTGATCCCTCTAGCTTGCTTGGTTGTTATTCAAGACTTCTACGCATCCTCAAGTGAGTACATAGTCCCCTCTTTTACCGTTTTAAAATGTTTTGGGGTGATACACATGTGCCTACTTGTTACTTTCGTGCTTTTCATGTTTTTATATCATATGCTTGCTATGTTCATTAGTATGTATATAGTACATGATTTCATTTTGTTTTGCTATGTATGTTCACTTAGCATGCTAGCACATTAATTTTCATAATTACATTTTGTTGCATATGCTCATCCAATATATGGACACATTGTTTTACATTTTGAACCGTTTGAAGCCGTTTGATTTATGTGAACCGTTTGAAGCTGTTTGATTTATGTGAACCGTTTGAAGCTGTTTGATTTATGTGAACTGTTTGTAACTGTTTGATTTATGTGAACTGTTTGTAACTGTTTGATTTATGTGAACCGTTTGAATCTGTTTGAACCGTTGGGTTAGGGAAATGATTAGTTAACGGGGCGGGTGTAATGTGTTAAAAGCATGGTGGATACGCCACTGGTACTTCCTATATATAAGTGCTTTTAATACATTATATATTGTTGCGTTATCTATGATCACTTGAGCAAGGTTATCAAAACAAAGTTATATTACAAGGTTTTTCTAATAATATAAACCATATGAGTTTTATTAACGAGTTTTTACGAGATGTTTTACAATTTGATTTAATAAAATAAATGTTTTGGGTTAAGAATCATGGCTATGAGATTTTATAAAGTATAACCAACTTGATTTGAGTTGGTTAAATATGTCGCAATACTATACTTTTCAAAACCAAGTTTTTAATTAAGTTTTGCAACATGTAAACTAGCCATGGATCTGACACTCACATAAAACCTATGTACTCGCCGGCATTTTTATGCTGACGTATTTTCACATGTGTTTCAGGTACCATAGTTGGTGATGTTTGATGATGATATTGATGTATACTCACATAGGAACGGACGAGGCCTTAGTGACTTAATAACAATGAAAGTCCATATGTTCATGTTTTGTTTCTAATTTCAATGTAATGTGATACATTTAATTTAATAAAACAAAACCTTAATCCATGTGTTATGAAACAATGATTCTGTTACAACACTCCCCGACGTTTCCGCCACGATTTGTTGATTTTCGTGGTCGGGGTGTGACATAAGTTACTACATATTTTTATAAAGATTCAAGTTCATGAAGTATTAGATTATACTTGTTTTTGGCAAAATTGGTAAGTAAAGGTTGTATAATATTGATTGTAAATTGATTGTGATGATTTTCACAAAAGAAAATGATATGCTTGAAAGCATGGAAACCTCCATTTTTAAGGGAAACTATGGAAAAATTTTCTAAAAATCTAAACACTTAGAAAAATATTTATTAACATACACTTACAAGTGTATTTTTAACCATGAATTTTTACATAAACTTTGCCATAGTTTTTTGTTACAAAAATACAAATATTGGAGGTTGGTTTTCATAAATAAAAGTGACTAAATATGAATTTAGAAAATATATATTTAGAAGACACCATGTGTGTAATTATTTGTATATTTTGTGTGTTATTATATCATTTTAGGACATGAAATAATATAACTCATTAAAATATCATGAATTACCATCCAAAGTATTACTAAAATTCCAAGGAATAAATATACAAAGAATACCCAAAATACCGGTAAAACCGAACAAAGGAATATAACTCACAAAATATTCCGGAAATGTTATTCATATGCATATTTTGGTAAATAATATTTTGGACATCAAAGGAATGGAAATGGGATTTTCATGATTACTACAAAATATTTCATATTTTTGACAAAAAGAAAATATATTATTTTGGGTGAATGAAAATATATTTTCTTGGACTTATTAAAAGAAGTATCATTTTTGGAAGAAATATGTATTTTCTCAAACAAACATGAACTATATATATTATTATTGAGAGAAAATGTATTTTCTTAAAATAAACTAGAAGTATATTATTTTTGGAAGGAAAATGGATTTATATATTTTCTAAGTTAGACTTGGAAACATGTTAATTTGGGAACTTGTATGAGATTTACAAATATTTTTGCCAAAGGAAAAATTATAAATAATTTTTCTAAGTAATGTTTCCCAAAATATATATTTCAGAAATATATATTGATGTATTTTTACTAGAAATATTATTCCGGAAAAATTAATACAAAAATTAAGTATAACAATACTTAACGATTACAAGAAAATACGTACTCTCGTACGTATACATACACTCCGGAATACGACACCAATACATGGCAAAAATATGCAAGTATAAGAATACGAATACAAATAAACCCATCCTTGGGAAGG
>JARYGA010019733.1:0-41133 GCA_030545235.1 Helianthus tuberosus | reverse complement strand
CTAATTGTTGAATAGCAACTAAGATTCATATATGTTTCATTTGATTCACTTATTATTCTTATCAGCAGAATTCATGTTGGCCTTGAATGCATATTTTGAGAATCTCGTGGCTTCACCTGTAAGAAATATGCCGATTTGGTAAGTAAATATGATGCATACCGAATTCGAGATCGGCGGTCTCCCAAAATATAAAAGCAATGAACGAAAAGTAATTAAAAACAAAACATAAGTTTGCTGCAAATTTTCTTTTTTCATTCCATAATTCAAAGCTCAACTTAAATACATGAAATAATAAGGAAACGTGTGGCTAGAAATGTGAAGATAAAAGGTGAACATGGAGATAATGGAAATAAAGCTAAACATGGAGATAATGGAATGGTGCTTAACTAATCTATAATGCATGTATAAATTTTAGGAACTAAGTGTAGACTTCTTCACACCCATGGATCGACTGCATCGGGTTTCACGAAGGATCCGTATCAAAATACCACACCTTGATTAGTTGACCTTGTGTATTATCATTAAAGAATAACATTCAAGGCCACCTCTATAATCCCATTGGTTAGTAAGGTATTGGTGTGGTGCCATGAGTTTTCAATAACGGGGTTATTATTAATGAATGGTTCTTTAGGGACCGATAATCACCATTGAATTGAAGACGTTAATCTTGAATTAAAAAGATATAGATAATTATGGTGAATTATTTATTGAGTCTTTGTAGAGATAATTGTTAGTTCGAATTAGATAAGTTTGTTTAGTTGGTTTATTTATTTATATTAATTGAGTTTGAGTCGGGTTAGGACTAGAACAAGTTTAGTATAAATAGAGGGTTAAGGTTATTGTATCAGTGTGCTTCATTGATAAATAAATAAAAGAGTCGAACGAGTTCGTTCATATGGTGTTTTTTTGTGTTTGATCAAGGGCCTGATTTCCAACATGTATCATATTGCAGGAAAAGATCAATGACTACCCACAAGACTTGTTTTTGGTAGCGGAGAAGACGAATGGTATAGGCAAGTTAGAGAAGGAAGCGTTAATGAATTTAGCAAAAGCATTAAAATACGGTTTTGAGTAGCTGGTGAATGATAACAAACTGGATGCGCTAGTAACGCCATATTCAAACGGTTCTAGCGTTCTTGCAATAGGATTGTGAGCCAACATTGATAGATATTGCCTAAGGGTTTGAACACGTAACTTCAGAAAGTGTCCTGCAATCAAGAATCAGGTGTGATCTATTTTAAATATGTCAATTATCATTTATGACAACATGTGGTATTTGGATGTGAGGTATATATGCTTTTTGTTGTATAATTTTATATTTATTTGAAATATCAATATGTTTATTTCACATTGTTGTTCTATTGTTCATTCTTTCTTATGCTTATTTACAAAAACTTTTGTAATTGTTATTTCTCTGTTTGCTCTATCATCATGGATTATTTGGGATACTGGTCTTCTGGGTTGGGCCAATGATTTGGGTCTGTTGATAATGGAGATGGTTGATGCTGTTGTTGAGTATTTGTTCAAATTCATTGTTAAATTTTGAATTGTTGATGTTCCTGCCTTTTCTTGTCTATGCTTAAGAAAGAATGTTTATATCTAGGCTACAGGTTTTACATTTGGTCAATCACGATTATATATTTGGTTGTTGTGGTTCAAAGTTCAAATAGGGTTGTTAAACTGGTCGTATTCGTGGGTCGACAATTATGTTTACGAGTTGACACTAATAAAACCCATTTAACCCGTAAGAGTATCTTTTCGCATATTAAAGTCTTAAATTTACATTTTTAAGCAGTTATATGTTTAATCTATGCTAATGTACATTGAAGTTATAAATTTTGGCAAAAATAATAAGGCACCTAAATAGTTTCATTTATGAATTTTTTAAGCAGTTATATAAAGACATTTCAAAATAAATAAATAAATAAATAAATAAATGTGTTAAACAAATAAATCCCTGAACCTGTCGGGTTATGACAAACATGACCCGCTTAGCTAAATGTTTTCGTGGGTTCGACCTAAAATTGACCCAACACGTCTAGCTACATGTATGTGAGCCAGATTCACACCATTAAGTTCTAAGGGGCATATCATCTGCTGGATGATGTTATACAAAGTTTGTGGATTTGAGTTTGATATGTGGATCATTTTTGAGCTACTGTTTCATGCGGATGTTGAAGGTTCTTTTCATTGGTTAATGTTACTAGGTTATAACCCGGAAATTTGCTGGGTAGTAAATTTAATTTACAACAAATAAAAGTATACAAATAACACTTTTAACCTCTAAAGTATCCTTTTTCCCTTTTCTCCACCATAAATTTTGTAACACCCCTAAAATATTAAATTATATATGTGTGTATACATGTATAATTATTAATATCGAAACTAAAATAGTGAAACTAAAACTAGGAATAATTAACCTAGTTAAAACTTTGTTATAAAAGATAGGAATTAAAGGGTTTTAACCATTTTATATGTCTTGAAAACTGGAGGGACCGAAATCGATTTTCTTGTAAGTTATTCTAATAAAACATATTATGTTCAAAACACACTTGGTGTGTGTTTTATCCTGGTCGACCAACACAGAGCAAGAAACAGAGTTCTTGTTTCAAAACCCTAACTCCATCAAATACTATTCAAAATCAAAAAAGGAAACCAAGTAGGAATCGATTTCAAGCTAAATTCGTGATCATTATACTTAGGAGGTCACAAGGTATGCTTAATTTTAATCTTTGGTGATGTTTTGATTCTTCTTGAAATTTCACAAATGAAATTATTGAAGAATTGATTTATGTTATGGCTAAATTAAGATGAGTACAAGTCTAAGAACAAGCCCTAGATAAGAATTTGGTGATTTTGAATCATAATCAAATGAATTGATGAATTATCATATGTGTAGTATATGGGTTTTGATTAAAAAGGATGAACCCTTTGATGATGGTGATAACTTGATGTTATTTGGGGGTTAGTACACCATTCTAGATGTTCTTTGTATATATGAGATATCTAATTTTGAATATGATGATTTAACATGGTTAAAATTATTAATCATGAATATCATAGTATTAGAATACTAATTTCGCACACAAGATGTTTAATAAAATTCTTGAATGAACTTAAAATAAGTGAAAATATGAAAGAATCACTTATTTGACTAGTTAGAAGCATTGAGTATTGAATCTTGAAATATGAGTTCTATACGCTTCGTAATATTTCGCTAGTATTTTATGTTTAGTTACTTGAATGATAATTGATCGTTATGAAATTTGGTTATTACTAAAACGGAGGATTCCGTATGTATTAACCGAATGGAATAAATAGAGAATAGCGATAAGTACAAAGGTAAAAGTGGTGGATTCCACTATAATGTTCAAACGGGTCAAAATGACTAGAATTATACGTATTTGGTTGTTTAAAGCGATGGATTTCGCTAACAACCCAAACGGGTCAAAATGACCAAAGAAATAAAACTTTGGTGATATAAAGCGATGGATGTCGCTAAGCAAGCTAAACGAGTCAAATCGATGTTCTTATGTAAACTGGGAAGGTTGCATAATTAAAGACTTCGAGATGATACCGGGTTATGAATCTACATTCATTATAAGCGTTGACCGAGCAATGGAAACGCTGAATATAAGTCAAAACTCAGAAGTGAGTATGACTAAAAGATGTAAAATTCTTTAGAATAAATTCTAGTTATGATTCATTTAACTATCTATAAGTTAAAAGTACGCATTGAGAAAACGGCGCATAAACTGTACATGTAATTCTTGGTAAAGATAGATATGTTCATAGATATCATTCTCATAGAAGATTGATAATTATACAACAAATTGATTGATCATAATTGCAAACGGGTCAAAACAACTTGAAACTATTATGAACCGAATGCTTAAAATGAAGAAAATTGTTCATTCATAAGTTGGATTTTTATTCCATATTATAGATGATCTAATTACAATCACGTAGGAAGAAACGTGACTCAAATCGGATAAATAACGAGCAAATTATGACCATTTTCGTAAAACTAAGTTTGGCTGAAAGATGCAGGTTTTTAAACAAAACTTGCTGGAAAACGTTGCTCCTCGCGCCACGCGACCGAGGACACATTTGTCTTCACGACACGCGACAGAATATTAGAACGTTTTCGTGACACGCGACAACAATCAAATTTGGCTTTTTGTTTGTTGTTCATTGTTGAATCACAGAAACTTGTATAAACATGCTTTTAATGCTCATAACTAACAAGTTTGGGTGTTTTGTTTTAGGTAGCTTACATGATATTGCGGATGACGATGAAGCATTGTAAAAGAACCGGACACGCACTCAAAAGAAGCTTCCGCAATGAAACCATGTCTTTTGTTTACTAAGCAATTTAGAAGTGTTTTAGCAAACTTTTGTAAATATGGTTTGAATGTTTTGCAAGTTAAGTATGTCTCATTACAACAATATGGTTTGAAACTTTGGTAAACATCGTTGGAAGGTTTTGAACTCTGTGTAACCGTCATTTCATAAACGTTTATGAAAAATGACGTTTAAAAACACACTAAATATTATACTAAATATTCATTAAATACAAGGGTCTTACAAATTTTTAATTCGGTTTCTTAAACTTTTTCTTGTTGTAAAGAGCCATAAAAACATACAAAAGCAAGATGAGTATATGTAATGTTAGGAGTCTAAATTCTAATCACAGATTATGTGATAATTCTTAATCCTTTAATTAGTAAAGATGTGTAACTTGTTCAACTCAAATTGATATAAAAGCTTCAATGTGACAACCCGCACTTTAACGTAAGAATCGCCTAACCTCGTAACACTCAACTCGTACCATTACTCTCCATGTTCCGTTCTACGTTATAATTTGGTATGTGTTAAGTCAAGTGGACGAATGTGTTTTGATTGTCCATGATTGTTGCGTGAACGCTAGTGCTAGTATTACGGAGTCGGCTGCACATTATTCCAGGTCACACACTACTCATCCAGCCGCACACGCTAGTGAGAGTAAGCCGTGTATTAATGGGCCGGTTAGCCCAATGTGAGTCAACTCCTCTTAACTCTCGGCCCAACGCAGTGATTTTATGTGTGGGGCGCAATTTATGAGGATGGGTGCACATTCTCTTTAGGCAATCATTGTAAACCCTAGCACCATGCAATTAGCGGCAATTATCCTTATCCCCATCGTTCCATCATCAATCATCAATGGCAGCCATCAATTGTAATCCCCTCAAACCCCTGGTCGCACCCTTATTCATGGCGGCAATGCAACATGACTCGCCGGAGACACGAAGGCGTCGCCGGAAGCACCCGAAGCTCTCCTCCTCTCAACTCGGCTCTCTCTCTCTCTCTCTCTCTCTTTCTCTCTCACGGAAACTTGGTTAATATAATCACCGCTGAATTAATTTCCACTTTGTACATATTATGGCTTTATGATTTGATGTTATGTGGTGTTGATACATATATATGTATGAGAATAAACTGTTAGCTTGATCTCAAAGTGATCATGGAAGTGGAATCCATGATCTTTGGTTGCATGTAAACTAGATTCTGTTAGTGATCATATAATATGCGATTACTGGTCAGTTGTGAATTTCTAATAGATATATGTGAGGGTCGCACATGGGGGTGTTTGGTGACAAATAAACTGAGTAATGAGCATGATTAGTTCAATAGGGTTTCATGTGAAATTTATGGGAAGTTGTGAATTTTGTAAATTGTGATAATTGTCATGAGCAAATCAATGGCTATTGTTGTTTAGTAGTGCATGAAAGCTAGGATTGTATGATGATGGGTACAAGAATGATAAGTAATCTGAGTTGTAAAATGAGTATAATGAATCTTGTGTTAACATATTGTTAGATCTAAGTCGGAAGGGGGTCATTGTTGATTTGTGAAAATACATGATTATGGTTTAGGGTGTGGTCGATAGGACTTGTATGATATTCAACTCATGTTCTTTGATTCATATGATGATTATGGGTGCGAAGTGTAACATATGTGCTTGTAATCATTGTGAACAGTTCAATTATCAATAAAACAATGTTATTTGATCCCAATGTTTGTTTGGTTGTGTTTTACATTTTTCATGCTTTGACTTTTATCCAATTTCAAACTCTATATCACTTTCTGGAGAGTTATACGCAAACTGGTGCGTAAACGTACTTAGTTTAACGCGAAAAATACTCCGGAACATCAACATATACTTAACATACCTTAAATAACCTTTACATAACTTAGAAATAAGTTTTGAAGGCTTTGGTATGGCAAAAACAAGTTAATTCGCTTACAGGGACTAAACTTGACAAACTGCGAAAGTATGCCAATTTGAACTGTAACAAACATTCCGGAACATGACCATAAGTTAAACATACCATAAATATCCTTTACATAGCTTAGAAATAGGCTTTAAGGGGTTCGGTGTGCTAAAATAAACTTTTGGGTCATTCAGGGACTAAAAGCGTCAAAAAGTGCACAAGTTTGCACTTTCGCGCATAACTTACGTTCTGAATACATCCGGACATCCAAAAATTTATGTAAGCACTAAAATATTTTATTTTAGTGTTTGGCATAAGAAAAATCCATTCGTCACGCCATTTGGATCGTTTTTCGCGCTTATGCACATTCCGTCGTAATTAACCGAAGATCGCGATCTTACGGCCAAACGAACCGACATCCGAGATACTTTTGAGCACATTTTAAGTTCCCTATACTTTAAATTCATTTTAGAGCTTTGAAATGGGGTTAACGGGGCTTAAACGTGTCAAAAATGCATCAAATAGCAAGTTTGGAGCTTCAGGGGCCTGTTTTGCCATTTTTGAAACATTCTGGTCTGCAGGTGCTTGCGCACCTCAACACAAAACACGTTACGGTGTGCAAGCATAGGTCAGATGCAGAAAATCGTTTTTGGCTGCTGATTATCAGATTTGAACACTCCCCAAAGGCCAAATGCCACATGTTAATCTCTTGTGGTGGGCAAAATGAGCTACCACAACATTCCAACAAGTGTAGGGATGTGATCATTCCCTCTTCTCCAATAAACGATCCTAACGGTGAACCGAAATCTATAAATACCCATCACATTTTCACTCATTCCTCACAAGAATCTGATTTGAGAAGCTCTAAGTTGAAACCTTTGTTTCATATCTGAGCTACTTGAATCAAGATTAGCATTCGGGGACCCTTTGTAAGTGTTCCTTCGTTCTTTTATTGCTTTTCGAGTCCGATTTGTTTGACTTTCTGCATTGACCAGTTTATGGTCAATGCGAAGTTTGTTTGAACTTCGCAACGTGAGCGTAATCACGATGGTTATAGTCCCTTGTGACTATGCCTACTGATTACCACGTTGTCTAGGGTCGTAAGGGTAAGCGATCTAATAAATCGCTTATACCTTCGAACCCGACCCATTTGGTCGATCATTAGGATCCGACCAAACACATTAGGTGACCATAGTATATAGGTAATAACCTTCCGAGGTTATACCTTATGGTCGCTTCGTTTAAGTAGTTGTATGATAGGTAGTTTATATGCCTTAGGTAAATTACCAAAATACCCCTTTGATGCCAAAATTCATTTTAAACATATGTAACATAACTTTTGACATCTAAACTGATTTGACAACTATATTAGACATGTTAAGGCATATGTTACTTGTCATAGGACTAGTTAGGCGGTCCGAACGCGTTTCACGCGAACGACGCGTTAAAGTAGCATAAGCTACCTAAACGGGTCGTAATGGGTCGTAAGCACTTATGTTAGGTTTCATTTAGTATGTAGGCTTTGTTAAACCATATTACACGAGTCTCCATACTCGTTTGGATTACGAACCCTCATTCTATCTGATCCTCCGATTTAGGTCCGGTTTATTAACATAGTTACCTATATTAGGTGTCGTTTGTTTCCGTGATCTCCAACATTGCTTGGTGGTTATCTTAGGACTTCTGAGCAATCTCAAGTGAGTACATAGACCCCTCTTTTACTGTTTTCCAAACTGTTTTGGGGTGGAACACATGTGCCTACTTGTTACTCTCATGCTTTCCTGTTTTCACATCATATACTTGTTATGTTCATTAGTACATTTATAGTACATGATTTACATTACATTTCTGCTATGTATGTTGACTGATAGCATGCGAGCACATTGATTTACATGACTTTTCTGCTTTGTATGTTAACTTAGCATACTTAGTACATTGTTTTCATATGACATGTATACTACTGCTATCACATTTGGTTTGCACAAACGAGACTTATATACGTTCATTAACATTAGCTACGCCGCTCGGTAGTAAGTACTGGTACCATAGGACTTGACAAATCCCATTCCTGACATCCCGGGTTTGTTTGGATGTAAGGAATGACTGAATCCGAAAACATTTCTTTTGATAACCTTGACTGAAAGGGTAATCCGACTGTCTCAAGGCTTGAATGTATGCGTTAACTTACCACATAAATGTTTGTATCAATGTAACATGCATTACTTTGCAAAACATAACTTTTTGATATATTCAAAATACTTTGTTTTGTACATTTTTTACATTTGGACTATGTGACAATACTTTACTTACAATACACAACATTTGTTACACATTACTTGACTACATTTGGACTTTTAAACATTTGACATGGCTTATACAAGTACTTCTGACTATTGGTTTAAACATAGACTTTATACATTGGTGGTTTTGTTTAAGTGATTTAAGTAACGAGGCGTGTGTAATATGATACAAGCATGGTGGATACGCCGCTAGTACTTCCTATATATAAGTGTTTGTATGGTATTACATATCGTAGCGTTATTTGAATCATTTCAATTTAGACATATAACATTTTATACAAATAACCTATCTTTCACAAGACATTGCTTTACAAACAACTTACTTTATACAACACATTTTACTTGGTTATACATTTAACCACACATTATTCTTTTATTTATACATATCATTTGATTTTATCGCTTTTTAAATGATTTACAAAACAAAACAATTTACAAGGTTCATGACTGACTTTTGCTAAACAATTTTTTCTTAAACTTAAGTCATGAATCCTATTTTCACAAAACCTATGTATCTCACAGGCATTTTTATGCTGACGTACCTATTTTCACATGTGTTTTCAGGAGCTTTTGCATAGGATGATGATCGTGACACTAGGGCGGACCTGTGCCTTAGAGACATAAAATGAACATAGACTTAGTTTAATTATGTTATAAACTCTTTGATTCCTGTTTAAAACAATGTAACTTTTATGTTGATAAATAAAATACCACTTTGTATGCCATGGTTATGAAACAATTAATTCTGTTACAACACTCCCCGACGTTTTCCGCCACGTTTTGTATGTTATACTTGGTCGGGGTGTGACAGAAGAGTTGGTATCAGAGCCAATGGTTATAGGGAATTAGGTTATTAGTAATGCTTTGACCTAGACTATAACCTTTCTAGGACCCTAACACAAGTTATCTTGTGTTTAGATCTTAAAACATGCACATCACCTATCCTTAGGTGATTATCAAAACAAAAACCAAATTTTTCCGAAACGATTTTTGAAAAACAATCTTCTGTGTTTAAATGATTTATTACAAGGTTTTGAACCCTCTGTTATATGGTTTTGAACCCTTCCAGTTTGATTTTTGGCCTTGTACCTTCTAAGTTTTCAAAATCTCGTCAAGGTTTTGGGTTTTAAATAATGTGAACACGTGCAAACTGGAAGAGTGAATGTCTGTACCCTGGGTTTTCTGTCTAAGGCTAGAGTGTTCGTACAAATCCACATAATCGGACCAGTCACTCTTACCTGGGAACTCTTGGGGTGAGTGTTCACTTATAGGCGAGCATGTCTTCGCGATACATTATTTTTGACCCATTTACTTTAATTAGTCACTGTGTGTCTTTTGTTTGCTTTGTGATGCGAACAAATGACCACCATCTTTGCTGTTGTCAATTTTTGTTTCATCTCATTCTCTTCATCCAATCATCTCACTCGTTTCCTTTCATGTTTTCCTCTTTTAGAATGCCTCCTCGACGCGAAAACCAGATAGCGACTGCCGAACTGGTAGAAATTATTACGCAGCAAATGGCTGCTCAATTCCCAAACCTCTTTGCTCAATGGAACCAAGCCAACAACAACAACAATGCTCCATGCAAATTCAAGGATTTTAACTCAGCTAAACCACTCAAGTTTAGTGGTTCTGAGGGAGCGACTGGGCTTCTTCAATGGTTCGAGAGCATTGAGAATACTTTCCGCCACGTGCAGTGTCCTGACAATCGCACGGTCGAGTTTTCTTCGAGTGTGTTTCAGAAGAGGGCTCTCACATGGTGGAACGGGGTTATGAGAGACCGTGGTGTGGAAGTTGCTCTAGCACAAACTTGGGCTGAACTTAGGGCCCTTATGATGAGTGAGTTCTGTCCTCGCCATGAACAGCGAGCTTTGGAGAAAGAGTTTGATGACTTGAAACAAGATAGTGGTGAGCATCGGGCGTATACTGATAGGTTTGAGGAGTTGAGTCTGCTTTGCCCGACTATGGTTACCCCACTCGACAAGGCTATCGAAAGGTACATCGACGGCCTACCTGACTCAGTGCAAGACATCATTACTGGTAGTAACCCTGCCACACTCCGTCAGGCGATCGAGTTAGCAGCGACATTGACTGAGTCGCAGGTTCGAAAGGGAAAGCTGCATAAAAAGGGTGACAAGGGTAAGAAGCAGGCGTCTGACAAGGGGGATAGCAAGAAAGGTCAAAACAAGAATGGGAAGAATTCTGGTTCCTCAAAGGGTTCTAGGAAGCGAAAGGCTTCCCAAAACTATGTCGTTACTGCACAGGCTCAAGCTGCACCAAATCAGCCTGCGCAACCACTAGCCAAGAAGCCATATCTTGGCACTGCACCTTTGTGCAACAGGTGTAACGGCCATCACCTACCACATCTCCAATGTCGTCATTGCAGTAACTGTGGGAGAATTGGCCATCTTGCCGCTACGTGCCGCATTCCTGTCTACCAGAACCAGG
Source organism: Helianthus tuberosus (assembly GCA_030545235.1). NCBI lineage: Eukaryota > Viridiplantae > Streptophyta > Magnoliopsida > Asterales > Asteraceae > Helianthus > Helianthus tuberosus. The sequence goes on along the minus strand of JARYGA010019733.1, from coordinate 30,131 downwards.
CAGTTCAGAACCAATCCCAACAAGTTGATCAGCCTCTTGCTCAGCAACAAGGACAAGCTGCATGACCTCATTTTCCTCCTGGTTCGTGCTACAATTGTGGGGATCTGACCCACTACAGGAACTGGTGCCCAAGGCTAGCAAACCAGAATCAGAATCCAAATCAGAATCAGGCTCAGGCTCGAGGTCGAGTTTTCAACATGAATGCTCAAGAGGCACAAGCAGACAATGAAGTGGTGAACGGTACGTTCTTTATTAATAATCAGCCTGCATCTGTTCTTTTTTATTCGGGTATCGACAAGAGTTTTGTGTCATTGTCTTTTGAGCCAATGCTTTACGTGTCTAGAACGAAACTAGGAAAACCTTTGACAGTAGAGGTTGCTAGGGGTGAACCCATTATTCTTGATTCTGTTCTTCGCAACTGCCAGTTGAACCTTAACGACCATCTTTTTCCTATTGACCTCACGCCTATGCAACTTGGAAGCTTCGATGTTATTGTGGGTATGGATTAGTTATCCTAGCATCGCGCAGAGGTAGTTTGTTTTGAGAAAATCGTTCGTGTGCCGCTTTCGACAGGCGAGATCCTACAGGTTCGTGGTGAGAAACCTGCTGGTGGTCTCAAACTCATGTCTTGTTTTAAAGCTTGGAAGTATCTGCGAAAGAACTATGTGGCCTTCTTGGCACATGTCACAGCAGATAAAGGCAAAGGTAAGTCTATCCAAGATATCCCCGTTGTTCGGGATTATTCTGAAGTATTCCCTGAAGATTTACCTGGTCTACCTCCAGCACACTAAGTCGAGTTCTGTATTGATCTCGTACCTGGTGCAAATCCCATTGCCAGAGCTCCATATCGTCTTGCACCGTCTGAGATGCAAGAGTTGTCTAAGCAGCTTCAGGAACTCTCTGACAAAGGTTTTATACGTCCTAGCTTTTCACCCTGGGGTGCTCCCGTTCTTTTTGTCAAGAAGAAGGATGGATCCTTTAGGATGTGTATCGATTATCGTGAGCTTAACAAGCTTACCATCAAGAATCGATATCCCCTACCGCGCATAGACGATCTCTTTGATCAGTTACAGGGCGCTTCTTATTTTTTGAAGATTGATCTACGTTCTGGATATCATCAACTTCGTGTGCATGAAGAAGACATTCCCAAGACAGCGTTCCGTACTCGTTATGGGCATTATGAGTTCACAGTCATGCCATTCAGTTTGACTAATGCTCCTGCTGTTTTCATGGACTTAATGAATAGGGTCTGCAAGCCTTATTTGGATCAGTTCATCATTGTTTTTATTGATGACATTTTGATATACTCTAAGACACGAGCTGATCACGAGCAACATCTTCGTCTTACTCTGGAACTCCTAATGAAAGAGCAACTTTTCGCCAAATTCTCCAAGTGTGAATTCTGGCTTAAAGAAGTTCAATTTTTAGGACATATTGTCAACAAACAAGGTATTCATGTAGATCCCTCCAAGATCAGTGCGATTAAGGATTGGGATACGCCTACTACTCCTACTGAGGTTCGTTCTTTTCTTGGACTTGTGAGTTATTATCGCCGCTTCATTGAGAACTTCTCAAAGATTGCAGTTCCTCTAACTGCTCAAACTCAGAAGAACGAACCCTTTGATTGGGGATTCAAACAAGAGGAAGCTTTTCAAAACTTGAAGCAGAAGCTTTGCGACGCGCCTGTTCTGACTTTGCCTGAGGGCAATGATGATTTCGTCGTTTATTGTGATGCATCTAAATTAGGTCTTGGCTGTGTTCTGATGCAAAGGAACAAATTCATAGCATATGCATCGAGGCAGTTGAAGATACATGAGAAAAACTACACTACTCATGATCTTGAGTTGGGTGCAGTTGTCTTCGCTCTTAAGATCTGGAGACACTATTTCTACGGTACAAAATGTGTGGTTTTCACGGACCACAAAAGTCTTCAGCATATCTTCAATCAGAAAGAACTCAACATGAGGCAACGACGTTGGTTCGAGCTTCTAAACGACTATGACTGCGAAATTCGCTACCATCCTGGTAAGGCGAATGTCGTAGCCGATGCATTGAGTCGTAAGGAACGTACTAAGCTTCATTGTGTTCGTGTTCAATCTGTTATCCAAGCTCGATCCAATATCCAGGCACGCATTTCTCAGGCTCAACAATCTTGTGTTTCACAAGGTTTAATGGATAACGAATTTCCCTATCACATAACACCTGATCTGGAACTGAAGGACAATGGATCGTATTACTTCATGGACCGTTTGTGGGTCCCAAGCCAAGATAACCTTCGCACCTTACTTATGGACGAAGCCCATAAGTCTCGTTATTCTGTTCATCCTGGCTCAGATAAAATGCATAAGGATCTTCGTATTCAGTATTGGTGGCCTGGTATGAAGAAAGGCATTGCCTTATATGTATCAAAATGCCTTACATGTCTTAAGGTTAAGGCTAAACATCAGCGTCCTTCTGGTTTATTGGTGCAACCAGAGATCCCAGTTTGGAAATGGGAAAACATTACTATGGATCTCATTACTAAACTTCCGCGCACAAAGAAAGGTCATGATGCCATCTGGGTAGTTGTTGATCGTCTTACAAAGTCAGCGCATTTCTTGCCAGTCCGTGAGGATTTTTCTGCTGACAGACTTGCAAAAATCTATGTGGATGAAATTGTAGCTCGACATGGTGTTCCTTTGAACATCATTTCTGACAGAGATGCTCGTTTCACTTCTCATTTTTGGAGAACCATGCAATCTGCTATGGGGACCCAACTTAATCTGAGCACGGCTTATCATCCGCAAACGGATGGTCAATCTGAAAGAACAATCCAGACTCTGGAGGATATGCTTAGAGCTTGTGTGATCGATTTTGGCGGTAGTTGGGATTCACATCTTTCGTTGATTGAATTCTCCTACAACAACAGTTATCACACCAGCATCAAAATGGCTCCTGTCGAAGCTCTCTATGGTCGAAAATGTCGTTCACCAGTCTGCTGGAATGAGATCGGCGAGGCTCAACTTACTGGACCTGCCCTCATTTTAGAGACAACTGACAAGATTAAGAAAGTTCGTGATAACCTTCAGACAGCTAGAAGTCGTCAAAAGAGTTACGCGGACCCAAAACGCAAGCCCTTGGAATTTCAAGTCGGTGATCGAGTATTACTTAAGGTCTCACCTTGGAAAGGTGTGATCAGATTTGGGAAGAAAGGAAAACTTGCACCTATATACGTTGGACCATTCAAGATCATCGAAAGAATCGGTAAGGTAGCCTACAGACTTGAGTTACCTCCTGAACTTGGAAATGTTCATCCAACTTTTCACGTGTCCAATCTCAAAAGGTGTTTAGCTGATGAGAACCTCCATATACCGCTTGACGAAATTCGTGTTGACAAAACACTGAAATTTGTTGAGAAGCCAGTGGAAATCATGGAACGTGAAGTCAAGTGGCTCAAACGCAAGCGCATTCCTTTGGTCAAAGTTCGCTGGGAAGCTAAACGTGGACCCGAGTTTACTTGGGAACGCGAAGATCAAATGAAGGCGAAATATCCGCATCTTTTCCCACGAGTTTCCTCTAAATAAATTTCGGGACGAAATTTCCACAAGTAGGGGAGACTGTAACATCTGTGCTTGTAATCATTGTGAACAGTTCAATTATCAATAAAACAATGTTATTTGATCCCAATGTTTGTTTGGTTGTGTTTTACATTTTTCATGTTTTGACTTTTATCCAATTTCAAACTCTATATCACTTTCTGGAGAGTTATACGCAAACTGGTGCATAAACGTACTTAGTTTAACGGGAAAAATACTCCGTAATATCAACATATACTTAACATACCTTAAATAACCTTTACATAACTTAGAAATAAGTTTTGAAGGCTTTGGTATGGCAAAAACAAGTTAATTCGCTTACAGGGACTAAAGTATGCCAATTTGAACTGTAACAAACATTCCGGAACATGACCATAAGTTAAACATACCATAAATATCCTTTACATAGCTTAGAAATAGGCTTTAAGGGGTTCGGTGTGCTAAAATAAACTTTTGGGTCATTCAGGGACTAAAAGCGTCAAAAAGTGCACAAGTTTGCACTTTCGTGCATAACTTACGTTCTGAATACATCCGGACATCCAAAAATTTATGTAAGCACTAAAATATTTTATTTTAGTGTTTGGCATAAGAAAAATCCATTCGTCACGCCATTTGGATCGTTTTTCGCGCTTATGCGCATTCCGTCGTAATTAACCGAACATCGCGATCGTATGGCCAAACGAACCGACATCCGAGATACTTTTGAGAACATTTTAAGTTCCCTATACTTTAACTTCATTTTAGAGCTTTGAAATGGAGTTAACGGGGCTTAAACATGTCAAAAATGCATCAAATAGCAAGTTTGGAACTTCAGGGGCCTGTTTTGCCATTTTTGAAACATTCTGGTCTGCAGGTGCTTGCGCACCTCAACACAAAACACGTTACGGTGCGCAAGCATAGGTCAGATGCAGAAAATCGTTTTTGGCTGCTGATTATCAGATTTGAACACTCCCCAAAGGCCAAATGCCACATGTTAATCTCTTGTGGTGGGCAAAATGAGCTACCACAACATTCCAACAAGTGTAGGGATGTGATCATTCCCTCTTCTCCAAGAAACGATCCTAACGGTGAACCGAAATCTATAAATACCCATCACATTTTCACTCATTCCTCACAAGAATCTGATTTGAGAAGCTCTAAGTTGAAACCTTTGTTTCATACCTGAGACTTGAATCAAGATTAGCATTCGGGGACCCTTTGTAAGTGTTCCTTCGTTCTTTTATTGCTTTTCGAGTCTGAAAGTCAAACTTTGTTTGACTTTCTGCATTGACCAGTTTATGGTCAATGCGTAGTTCGTTTGAACTTCGCAACGTGAGCGTAATCACGATGGTTATAGTCCCTTGTGACTATGCCTACTGATTACCACGTTGTCTAGGGTCGTAAGGGTAAGCGATCTAATAAATCGCTTATACCTTCGAACCCGACCCATTTGGTCGATCATTAGGATCCGGCCAAACACATTAGGTGACCATAGTATATAGGGAATAACCTTCTGAGGTTATACCTTATGGTCGCTTCGTTTAAGTAGTTGTATGATAGGTAGTTTATATGCCTTAGGTAAATTACCAAAATACCCCTTTGATGCCAAAATTCATTTTAAACATATGTAACATAACTTTTGACATCTAAACTGATTTGACAACAATATTAGACATGTTAAGACATATGTTACTTGTTATAGGACTAGTTAGGCGGTCCGAACGCGTTTCACGCGAACGACGCGTTAAAGTAGCATAAGCTACCTAAACGGGTCGTAATGGGTCGTAAGCGCTTTTGTTAGGTTTCATTTAGTATGTAGGCTTTGTTAAACCATATTACACGAGTCTCCATACTCGTTTGGTTTATGAACCCTCATTCAATCCGATCCTCCGATTTAGGTCCGGTTTATTAACATAGTTACCTATATTAGGTGTCGTTTGTTTCCGTGATCTCTAGCATTGCTTGGTGGTTATCTTAGGACTTCTGAGCAATCTCAAGTGAGTACATAGACCCCTCTTTTACTGTTTTCCAAACTGTTTTGGGGTGGAACACATGTGCCTACTTGTTACTCTCATGCTTTCCTGTTTTCACATCATATACTTGTTATGTTCATTAGTACATTTATAGTACATGATTTACATTACATTTCTGCTATGTATGTTGACTGATAGCATGCTAGCACATTGATTTACATGACTTTTCTGCTTTGTATGTTAACTTAGCATACTTAGTACATTGTTTTCATATGACATGTATACAACTGCTATAACATTTGGTTTGCACAAACGAGACTTATATACGTTCATTAACATTAGCTACGCCGCTCGGTAGTAAGTACTGGTACCATAGGACTTGACAAATCCCATTCCTGACATCCCGGGTTTGTTTGGATGTAAGGAACGACTGAATCTGAAAACAGTTCTTTTGATAACCTTGACTGAAAGGGTTATCCGACTATCTCAAGGCTTGAATGTATGCGTTAACTTACCACATAAATGTTTGTATCAATGTAACATGCATTACTTTGCAAAACATAACTTTTTTATATATTCAAAATACTTTGTTTTGTACATTTCTACATTTGGACTATGTGACAATACTTTACTTACAATACATAACATTTGTTACACATTACTTGACTACATTTGGACTTTTAAACATTTGACATGGCTTATACAAGTACTTCTGACTATTGGTTTAAACATAGACTTTATACATTGGTGGTTTTGTTTAAGTGATTTAAGTAACGAGGCGTGTGTAATATGATACAAGCATGGTGGATACACCGCTAGTACTTCCTATATATAAGTGTTTGTATGGTATTGCATATCGTAGCGTTATTTGAATCATTTCAATTTAGACATATAACATTTTATACAAATAACCTATCTTTCACAAGACATTGCTTTACAAACAACTTACTTTATACAACACATTTTACTTGGTTATACATTTAACCACGCATTATTCTTTTATTTATACATATCATTTGATCTTATCGCTTTTTAAATGATTTACAAAACAAAACAATTTACAAGGTTCATGACTGACTTTTGCTAAACAACTTTTTCTTAAACTTAAGTCATGAATCCTATTTTCACAAAACCTATGTATCTCACAGGCATTTTTATGCTGACGTACCTATTTTCACATGTGTTTTCAGGAGCTTTTGGATAGGATGATGATCGTGACACTAGGGCGGACCTGTGCCTTAGAGACATAAAATGAAGATAGACTTAGTTTAATTATGTTATAAACTCTTTGATTCCTGTTTAAAACAATGTAACTTTTATGTTGATAAAAAAAATACAACTTTGTATGCCATGGTTATGAAACAATTAATTCTGTTACAACACTCCCCGACGTTTTCCGCCACGTTTTGTATGTTATACGTGGTCGGGGTGTGACACAAAGGGATCTTGGTTGTCTGTTAGGAGACCCAAAAGGAAACCATGGCGACGAAGGACTGATTTATTTCGTCCTATCTGGCCACGACGAAAGACAGGTGTTTCGTCACCTGTGATGTCGACGAAAGACAGATGTTTCGTCCCCTATACATCAACGAAATACCCTGAGGTTTCGTCACATGTTTCGCCATGGTAGTCGACGACGAAACATGATGTTTCGTCGGAATGCCAATTGAGAATGAATTAACAGACTGATTATTATAATATGTAACGCGTTTAATGTGAATTATTGTATACGATTTCGTTGGTACTTGATGACAACATTAGTTGGAAATGAGGAAAACTTGTATGTATGAATGTGAATAATCGCTCGACTGTTGAATGTTAATAACATGAAAACTGAGTAGTTGTTACGTATCATACGGTGTTCTGCGATGTATACAAACTGTGAATGGTGAACTTATCTGTTACGTGTGTTATGAATGTTTGGTATCTTGTTATGCGATGGTACTTGTTACAAATACACACTATGAACATACATGAACAACGTGAACATAAACTGATTTCGTGTACATACACATTATAAACTTTGACTGATTTAGTGTGTGCAAGTAACTAGTCATACCGAGCAAACCAAGGTGAGTTCACTGCTCTTTTACCAAGCATGCATCCCGGGGAGGGACATCTGGTAATCATCCCGGGGAGGAATGTCGGGTACATGGGTTTGACTGGAATGTTAAACCTGGGTTGTTGGTTAATACACGTATATCTATCACTCAAGTCCCTTCTACCGATTGTTGCCGAGGAGGCAACGGGGTATTAGTTAATAGCGCTATTTAGGTTTGCCACTCTCACACTATACCGGGGAGGACGGGAGTGAACTAATGACCCCAATCTTGACCATTTCTACGATAGAGGCAATGGAGGACATGGAAAATAATCTGGATCCATCGGCGGTAAGCGTGTGATTAACAACATCAAATCTGTGAAACGTATTATTCTGGTAACTGGTAACTAAACACGTTAACAAACTTTGAACTCACCAGCATCGTCTAACACACTTGTCTGCATGCTTGCAGGTCTGTAGGGTTATATCATTGGAACTTGCTGTCTGGGAAGCTGGAGTGGTCATGGCTCGAGATACATGGGATCGCAAGACAAGACTAATGGTTTTCGTACATGTGGTTTTTGAAACACATAACAAATGATTTATGCTTCCGCTGTATACAATGAATTACATTTAACGTTTTGTAACACTTTATGTTAATGAATGAAAGTTTTTATTTAAATATAGTTATGAGTTCAATGTGATTGGTGGCTAGATCCTGGTAAGTCACACGTCATGCGGTGTTTCCGCAAGGTGGTATTTTGGGGGTGTGACAGTTTGGTATCAGAGCCACTGGTTATAGTGAACTTGGTTTTAAAAAAAATGCTTTTATAAAACCAGACTATAACCGAACAGTTCTGAATACGACCATGACACTCAGCTCCAGATTGCAAGGTTCGTCTCTCGTTTACTCATTGTACTGCATAACTAGTGACCACTTATATATGATATTGCATGTGATTGCACGTTTAGAACGACAGTATGGATTCATGTGTTACATGCATGTGTTAAGTGGTTGATAGTGTGGTGTTACCCTAGACATTCGTGACTCATGTTTTGTGATGTTCTTTGTTTGCTACTCGAGTCTGAGGGACTATTTAACATGAGTTAGGAGGAGTTGAGATGAGCATGCAAATCATGTCATTATTATGGGTGCACACATAATAATAATGTGGGGTGCATGTGAGTCCCAACGAGACCTAGCAAGTGTGAAAGGGGTTCCATTCTATTATTTGACCAAATGTGAAACATAAGAAACCTATAGGGGTCATAGCAGTGATTGTCTCCTACTCGAACGTGATCTTTTTCACTCCTCTCTGAATCCTTTCGAATCTCGATGCTATCGAGTATTACCTGAACACCCATCTGAACGCCTAGCGAACTGTGTAGAATGTTAGGTGCTCGTACGAACGTCCCTGAGTTGGATGTTGCAGCATCAATGATTGGTCTATACCTCTCTCACTCCTCTTTGCTTGCGAGAACTCAATGTAATGATGTCTTAGACCCCGAAGTGCGATCACTTCTGCAACACCTTGGAAACATACCGTGTATTACTCAGTCAACTTGCAAGAATGATGGACAAGAGGGTGAACGTAGTACTTTACCGACCTCAGTATTTGGATGACTCTGATTACCGGAAACGAACACCAGCGAACTGACTTCAATCGAATCCTTAACCCTGGTCAGCGACCTATATGAGTCAACTCTTACGAATCAATCGACACATAAGTGATGTCAATTGATTATAGTGTGGAATGTGTGATTGCCAGCACAATGAGTAGTGCCTTAGGATGTGGCACGGAATGTGAAAAGATGGACCTTGTTGGTGAAAGATCGCAGGGCTCCGTTTCAAGCAACGACATTAGAGACAACAGTCACGGCGACATCAAGGTATTTGTAATCATGGCCTACAGTATGGAAATGAAGGTGCCTACGACATGGAGTGGCTATTGTTAAAACAAGATGACAACAACCAAGGGAACAACGGTAGTACTGGAAATTCCTGCAACAAAAACAGCAACACCGGAAATGAAACTCGTGGAAGGGCATTTTGGATTGGCATGAGCGACGCCAGAATGATAACAGCATGGTGTTCTGTACGTTCTTGGTAATGAATCACTTCGTCTCTATTCTGTTTAAACCTGATGCTTCTTGAAGCCAAACCTGTTATGGAACCGGCTGATGGCAAGTCAATTGAAACCTCATATGTTCGTTGGGATGCGAACTCGACCTTGTGGGACAAGTGTTCGACATCGACCTTCTTTCTAATATCTTTGATGGTTTCGACGCAATAGTTAGTGTGGATTGGTTATCCAGATATCATGCGGATACACCTGGTGAGGGGAAAGATTTGCGTATCCCTCTCCCTAGTGGAGAATCGTCGTCTGACCTAAGGTGTCAGAGTGGTGTAAAGGTTAGCATCATTTCAGCAATGAAGGCCCATAAGTGTCTACGGAGGGATTACCCCACTACGTTAACGACCGTTACAGACATTAAGATTAAGGAAGAGAGGATCGAGGATCCACCAATTGTTCGTGATTCCTCTCGGCGTGCTACCCGAGGAACTTTCAAGTTTACTTCCACAATTGTTAGGCAGAATCTCAGCTTGATCTCACGCCAGGGGCAGCCCTGATTACTCGTACTTCTTACCATCTTGCACCAGGAGGGTTACAAGCACTTTCTAATCAACTATAGGGAATATTGGACAGGAGTTTGTCGGACCTAGTTTTTCGCTTTGGGGAGCCCCAATTATATCCGTGAAGATAAGCCTTTTCGTATGTGTACTGACTATTGCGAACTCAGCAAAGTGACAGTCAAGAACCGCTCGCCTAGACCATGTATTGACAACCTGTTGACCAGTTTCAAGGGTTAAGCTCCTATTCAAAGATTGATTAACGAACGAACTATCATCAGATGGAAATCCAAGGGGAGAATGTTCCTAGAACGGCATATCGAACGCAATGCGGCCATTGCAACTTTCTATACCATGACCTTTGGGTTAATCAACACACCAACAGCTTTATGGACCACAAGAATCGACCGTTTTTATTGATGACGCTTTGGATCATTTCCAGGCAAAGGGAACATCATGGGCGACATTTGTATCTTAGTTTAGAGCTCCTAAGGGAGGAGCCACTCCGCGTGAAGTCTGGTTAAATGTAACTTTTGGATTCGAGAAGTACATTTATGGTCAAGTAATCAACGAAGTGGAATACACATGGATCTCGCTAAGACCCATTTTGGTTAGAAACTGATCGACACCAAAGACTCCTGCGGGGATACAACAATTCCTTGGTTTCGCTAGATACTATCGCAGATTCATCGAGTGATTTTGAAGATTGTGCAACTTTAGTCTCTTTAGCACAGCAGGGTGCTGTGCATTCGTGGGAGACAAAACAGGAGAGCGTCTTTTCAGCTTTTGAAACCCAACACTACGATGCGCTGAGCATCATCTTTTCGAATCAGAGTCCCAGTTACGCGCCGATGCAACACGAGAATATGATGACTTACGTAATGGAGTTACGAAGAGGAACTGCATGACACACAACCTACGGTGGGAACCGTGGTCTTGGGATTTAAGTTGGAGGCATTACTTGGACGGTACCAAACGCACTACTTAGACCGATCACAAGGGCCTCCCGTGTACCTTTGTTTCGAGAGAGCTAAAACATGTAAAGGCATCGTTGGATGGAACCTTTAAATGATTACGACTGTGAAACCTGAACGTGTATGGGCCTCGCAGTACACCATTGACTCTCACCTACTTGATCAGATCAGTTTGCTCGAACCGAAGCATTGAAAACGAGGACCCTCAGCTGGATCCGTGCGAGCCATGGAAAAACAATTTGTAGCCAAAAAAAATCGAACGACATTCACTAGTTCATGGAGCGAATGTGGATCTCACTTTACGACAACCGTAGGGAGTTTGTGTTGAACGAAGCACACCGGCCTCGACATTCTAGTTGTCTGGGTTTTGATGAGAGATGTTAGGACCTATAAATCTTGTACTGGTGATCGGGCATGAAGGCCCACCTAGCTATGTATGTAAATGATGTTTGACTTATGGGAAAGTCAAGGTGGAGTATCAGCAACCAGAAACACCCATATGGAAATGAGAACAGACTACCATGGGTTTTGTTGCTAGTTTACTTACAACTCGAAACGGAAACAATATCACCTGGGTGATCGTTGATTGTCTCACGTTATCAGCACACTTTCTTGCAATCAAGGAAATTGACGAGTCCCACAGCTGCGAATGTTCCTCTAAGAGAGGCGGCTTTGAGGCACGAGGTGCCAACTCCTGTTACCTTTGATTTTGATCTATGCTTGATTTATGGCAGACAACACACCAAACCCTTGGCTCACGTCTAGACATGAGCATTGCTTATCACCATAGGACAAACGGTCAGAGTAAACGAACCATCCTGACACTCAAAGACAGGCTTCGAGCATGTGTGTGATTGACTTTGGTAAAAATTGAAAATTTAATCCACGATACGTTGGTCCATTCAGAATTCTGGAAGAAATCGGTATAGTGGCCTATAAAATTGAATTGCCCGATGTAATAGGAACCACGGATTAATGATAAGTTGCAAGTGTTGAAGAACCAAAGCACTGTCGAATTCCAATTATGAGAGTTCGTGAACCGCAAGATGTGAATCGGAGCTCACGTGGGAATGTGGGGACCATATGCAGCTCAAGTATCCTGGCCCGTTTGAAACTGAGGAATCAAATTCTAGCGCAACAGGTGAATTTCGGGACGAAATTCCCTTTCAAGTTGGGGATGACGCGGCACCTGAGGAAAACCCGCTGTCATCCTAAGCTATCGCTTCTTTTCTCCGAGAATGCTCATCAAATTTCGGGACGAAATTTCTTTCAAGTTGGGGATGATGTGACAACCCGCACTTTAACGTTAGAATCGCCTAACCTCGTAACACTCAACTCGTACCGTTACTGTAACACCCCGAAAACGGGTTTGGTAAACAAACCACGTTAATACTAAAGGACGGGTAAAATACAGTTAGTGGTACAAGTCTTGTAATTAAGTGAAAGAACAAAATATTCAAGTTATAAACCAAACAAAAGTTGAGGGGCCTATGTTGTTAAATTTGAAACTTAATAACATAAAACAAAATTTAAAACACACCAAATAACCACTTTGGGGATGTCTGGTCGACCAAGAAGCAAGGGGCGACAAGGGGGTTCTTCACCCAACCCTAATTCTCATAAAAACCACAAATTGAGGGTTTAAATCAAGTCCAAATCGATTTTCAAGCACAAATTAATGATCACCTAGTTGAAGGGGTCATAAGGTATGTAAAATCTTGATGTTTTGATCCATCTTAAATTCTAGGTTATTTGTAAGAAACTGAAATTGAGCTTGATTATATCATGCATGAATGAATCTTGAAGTAATATGATGTCTAGGAGTAAACCCTAGTCAATAACACGTTGGATTATTGGATAATCTATGAAATTCATGATGATCCATTGATAAGTTAAATGCGTTTTGTAAAATTGAGATGAACACAAGAATCATGACTACCAAAAGTGGTGTTACTTGATTTCTATGAAATGATTTTGAGATTAGTATGCATGTTTGACATAATGAAATCGATATGTATGTTTATATTGGGCAAAATATCAAGTTATGAACTTGGTTTTAAAGATGTAAAATTATACCCATTAAGTGTTCGCTAAAATGCCTAAATGAAAGATAAATGTTGAAAATCGGACAAAAACGCATGCTTGATGGATATGGCAAATTATGCGTTAAGACTTATAAAAAGGGTTCTAAACGGATTGGGAATTGAACTCTCTAGGCAAGGAATCCGGATCGTCAAGTAGACAAGCCGGTGGAAATACGCGTTTGAAAAGGGTGCTTAAAAGGTACGTAACTACGATCTCGTTATGTTATGCTTGATTTCGTATTTTCGCTAGTAGACCTTAAATTAGCATAATACATGAAATTTACATTTAGTTGAAGTGACGAAGATCACTAGGTAAATAAACGGGTCAAAAGGTGAAATTATCACCCTTTGACAATATCGACTAATCGTTTGTTGAGTTACATGTTTATAGGAATAAATATCAAATGGATACGTACATCGCTATTGCTTAACGGCTACTAAGGCAAGGTATCGAAATGGGTTAATATATTGATCCGAGCCAGGTATGTATAATGATTCAACTCATCATCTAGAACCTGAGATTCTATAAGAGTTAGACAAGGTTAAAATATAGTTATTCGGTTATCTTTTAGGTAAACCGAATAAATTGAGTTATGGTTATGGTGTTTTAGAAGCACATGGATTTATAAACAAGGTTATAGTTAAAAGGTCGGATTTTGGGTCAAACAAGTATTTAAAAGTTCCTTGTAGTATAAGAAGGATGGAAATTGACCAAATTGCCCTTATAGGCTAATTCGAACGAACGACACTTAAAAGGGGTTCGGAAACGAGTTTTATGATTAAATAAATGCTTAGAATAAGAAAAGATAGTGAAAGATGTAAATTCTTGGGTCGAATGACTTTATATAGGTCTTTGCCGTAAAATGATAATCTGAGGGGTAAAACTCGGAACATACAGATATCCACATTAAATCCAACATACATATAGTTGTGGTGGAAGATTACTTGGTAAGAAATGTAGGAATAAGATGCTAGTAATGTATGAAAGCGAGTTCAAGTTCTAAAGTGCTTAAATACCCTTAACGGGTCAAAATAAGCATACGAGCGAAAACGTATTTAACTTGTGTAAGGAACCGGTGATTAGAACCTAACATGGAAGGTAACATTAAATTTAAGAGGTGCATGTGAAATAAGGATTTAACAAATATGTTTGTTTGATAAAATGCATAAACGGGTTAAAATTTGGTAAAACGGCAAGGAGTCGAAGGTTTAGAAGTCTCAAAATTTATTAGGTGGGATGTTGGATTTTAACTCCATATGATGGAGGGTTAAATTTCAATCACGTAGGAAGAAACGGTAGGTCAAACGGACAGGCGGATTGAAAGATACGAAAGTTTTCGTGTCAAAAACGGCAAAATGGAAGGATATGCTATAGGGGCCACCGTAACTTACGGTGGGCACTGTAAGTTACGGTGGGGGCTGAATTGTTACGGCAAATACCTCCTGCCTTACGGTAGAAGTAGTTTAAACCAAGGGCCACCGTAACTTACGGTGCCCACCGTAAGTTACGGTGGAGGCCAGTTTCAAGTTCTTGATTTTAGGATCAAGAGATCAATGTTGGAATTTACTGATTTCTTTGTTTCATTTGATTATTCGACCCATCTTCCTTGTAGTACTAATTATTTAATTTTCAAAACTGACTTTTAAGTTGGTTTTGATCATAGGAGAATGTCGAGAGTCCCGGATGAAGATCAAGCGTCGAGCATGAACCGAACACACGTTACACGAAGCTTCCGCAATGCTGTTTCGTCGTTATTCTAAAATGGCGAATTAAACCACATTATGTTGTATAACTTTAATTTGTAAAAGTTTTTAATAAACCAATATTTTAGCGTGAATGTTTATATATAAATACTCAGTAATTGTGATTATTTATGGAAATCGCTAAATAAATTTACGGTTGTTACAGTTACTCTCCATGTTCCGTTCTACGTTATAATTAGGTATGTGTTAAGTCAAGTGGACAAAT
This sequence comes from Helianthus tuberosus, assembly GCA_030545235.1. Classification (NCBI taxonomy): domain Eukaryota; kingdom Viridiplantae; phylum Streptophyta; class Magnoliopsida; order Asterales; family Asteraceae; genus Helianthus; species Helianthus tuberosus. The sequence goes on along the minus strand of JARYGA010019733.1, from coordinate 14,904 downwards.
GTGTTTTGATTGTGCATGATTGTTGAGTGAACGCTAGTGCTAGTAATACGGAGTCGGCTGCACATTATTCTGGGTCACACACTACTCATCCAGCCGCACACACGAGTAAGAGTACGCCATGTATTCATGGGCCGGTTAGCCCAATGCGAGTCAACTCCTCTTAACTCTCGGCCCAACCCACTGATTTTATTTGTGGGGCGCAATTTATGAGGATGGGTGCACATTCTCTTTAGGCAATCATTGTAAACCCTAGCACCATGCAATTGGCGGCAATTATCCTTATCCCCATCGTTCCATCATCAATCACAATGGCAGCCATAAATTGTAATCCCCTCAAACCCCTGGTCGCACCCCTATTCACAGCGGCAATGCAACATGACTCGCCGGAGACACGAAGGCGTCGCCGGAAGCACCCGAAGCTCTCCTCCTCTCAACTCGTCTCTCTCTCTCTCTCTCTCTCACGGACACTTGGTTAGTATAATCATCGCAGAATTAATTTCCACTTTGTACATATTATGGCTTTATGATTTGATGTTGTGTGGTGTTGATACATATACATGTATGAGAATAAACTGTTAGCTTGATCTCAAAGTGATCATGGAAGTGGAATCCATGATCTCTGGTTGCATGTAAACTAGATTCTGTTAGTGATCATACAATATGTGATTACTGGTCAGTTGTGAATTTCTAATAGATATATGTGAGGGTCGCATATGGGGGTGTTTGGTGACAAATAAACTGAGTAATGAGCATGATTAGTTCAATAGGGTTTCATGTGAAAGTTATGGGAAGTTGTGAATTTCGTAAATTGTGATAATTGTCATGAGCAAATCAATGGCTATTGTTGTTTAGTAGTGCATGAAAGCTAGGATTGTATGATGATGGGTACAAGAATGATAAGTAATCTGAGTTGTAAAATGAGTATAATGAATCTTGTGTTAACAGATTGTTAGATCTAAGTCGGAAGGGGGTCATTGTTGATTTGTGAAAATACATGATTATGGTTTAGGGTCTGGTTGATAGGACTTGTATGATATTCAACTCATGTTCTTTGATTCATATGATGATTATGGGTGTAAAGGAATCTTGGTTGTCTGTTAGGAGACCCACAAGGAAACCATGGCGACGAAGGACTGATGTATTTCGTCCTATCTGACCATGACGAAAGACAGGTGTTTCGTCACCTGTGATGTCGACGAAAGACAGATGTTTCGTCACCTATACATCGACGAAATACCCTGAGGTTTCGTCACAGGTTTCGCCATGGTAGTCGACGACGAAACATGATGTTTCATCGGAATGCCAATTGAGAATGAATTAACAGACTGACTATTACAATATGTAACGCGTTTAATGTGAATTATTGGTTATACGATTTCGTTGGTACTTGATGACAACATCAGTTGGAAATGAGGAAAACTTGTATGTATGAATGTGAATAATCACTCGACTGTTGAATGTTACTACATGATGAGTACGTGGAATGTAGACTAACATGAAAATTGAGTGGTTGTTACGTATCATACGGTGTTCTGCGATGTATACAAACTGTGAATGGTGAACTTATCTATTACGTGTGTTATGAATGTTTGGTATCTTGTTATGCGATGATCCTTGTTACGAATACACACTATGAACACACATGACCAACGTGAACGTAAACTAATTTCGTGTACATAAACATTATAGGCATTGACTGATTTAGTGTGTGCGAGTAACTAGTCATACCGAGCAAACCAAGGTGAGTTCACTGCTATTTTTCCAAGCATGAGTCCCGGGGAGGGACATCTGGTAATCATTCCGGGAAGGAATGTCGGGTAAATGGGTTTGACTGGAATGTTAAACCTGGGTTGTTGGTTAATACACGTATATCTGTCACTCAAGTCCCTTCTACCGATTGTTGCCGGGGAGGCAACGGGGTATTAGTTAATAGCGCTATTTAGGTTTGGCACCCTCACACCGTACCGGGGAGGACGGGAGTAAACTAATGACCCCAATCTTGACCATTGCTACGATAGAGGCAATGGAGGACAGGGCAAATAATCTGGAGCCATCGGCGGTAAGCGTGTGATTAACAACATCGAATCTGTGAAACGTTTTAATCTGGTAACCGGTAACTAAACACGTTAACAAACTTTGAACTCACCAGCGTCGTGTGACACACTTGTCTGCATGCTTGCAGGTCTGTAGGGTTATATCATTGGAACTTGCTGTCTGGGAAGCTGGAGTGGTCATGGGTCGAGATACATGGAATCGCAAGACAAGACTAATGGTTTTCGTACATGTGGTTTGTGAAACACATAACAAATGATTTATGCTTCCGTTGTATACAATGAATTACATTTAACGTTTTGTAACACTTTATGTTAATGAATGAAAGTTTTCATTTAAATATAGTTATGAGTTCAATGTGATTGGTGGCTAGATCCTGGTACGTCACACGTCCTGCGGTGTTTCCACAAGGTGGTATTTTGGGGGTGTGACATTCAAAGTTCAAATTTCAAAATTGACTAAAAGACGGTCAAAAAAGCTTCAAAGTTTAAGCTTTAAACTTGAGCAAGAACATCTGTTGCAATATATAATAGGCATAGTGAAAAAGCCTCCTGCAAAGGTCACTTTGTGTGATAGTCCATCTATGTTGTTTAGCTTCATGTGTGAAGAGATTTTCAGATGATTATCGGCCTATAATGATCAAAATCGACTCAACTGGACTGACTAACCTACTCGGAATTAGAAATTAAGAGCGAAATCAAGTCACTTAAATAGATTTAAATAGGAGTAGTTCCAAGATTAAGGATCCAGTAAAAATGGGTAAGAGTGTGAGAAGTGTAAGAAATAATCTAGTTTTGACATGTGTCCTTCAATTATATTAATGAAAAAGGGCAATAATGCAATTTATATTAAAGTTCAATTAAATAATAAAATAATCTTGTAACCGCCAGTTAGTTATTATAAGATACTGATATAATTTTATTTTTTACAAAGATTGTTTATGAATTAACTGTTATATACGAATGGACAAATTTTATAAATCGGATTCTGATTCATTTGATAGCGAAGATTATTACATTCGTCTTTTTTTAATCATTGTTTTTTTGCATAGCGATGATTATTACATTAGCTACAGGGTGTTTTATACTATAATATTTTTAAGTAACATATAACTGTTCTGCTGCAAGGTGTTTTATAATATTATGTGACATACAATTTGTTAAGCAGGGTGTTTTAAATCACAGTGAGTATACTACATTAGTTGCAGGAATGATTTTGATTATTTTGAAGATATAAAACACCATTCAGATTCCAAAAACACCACGACTTGAATCGTAATACAGTCATGGTGTTTTAACATATGGAATGATTGCATTGCACATTATGTGTGGTGTTTTACACCTGCAGTTCCAGTAGATCTTCTTCGTATAGTGTTTAAACATGCATTCATGGTGTTCTACACCTACATTCCAGTATATGTTCTTCGTATGGTGTTTTAAACATGTATTCCAGTAGTCTTCATATCATGCTATACATAATTTTTTTTATCTATATAATATAGCAATATGGTACTCATATTGAAGATAAAAAAAGCTTGTTATTATGGTATATTTAAAAAATAAACGTCACGTATAAAAAGTTATTGACGTTCAAAAAATATGGGTGGAACTTGCATGTGCATTAAAGTTGATGTAGGTTTCTTTATTTAAACAATACAATATAAAAAGACACTATTACCCCTAATCTAGTCAAATTAGTCAAAAAAAAAAAAGACCATAATTTACCTTTTAAGCCTTTTTTGATCTCAACCATTAACTACAAGATATAAGGGCTTAAAACACTTCTTACACTTCTCACAAAACCACCCCCTTTTACATTAACCTCAACAGTAGTTCCGATATCAATTTAACTTCAGAACATTAAATAGCCTAAAAAATATAATACCTCATCAAATGTTTTTCCACTTCTTATCTCTGAATGATACAATACTAATTTAAGATTCTATAATAATGATGCTTGATATCATTTTCGGTCAGTGTCATAGTTTGTAAACCGACTTTCAACTCAATAATATTTATCTTCCCTTTTTTGCAAGTATCCATCAAATCATTGTTTTATTCCCCCACTTCCTCAGTATATAAATGATCAATACTCACCTTTGATTTTTACTATCATAAAGATTTTAGTATAACACCAACCACCACAAAAGAAAAAATAAAAATAAGCCGAAAGAAAACGAATGTTGAAATTACCTTTAATACTCTTTTCTTGAACTTCTTCATTACAAAGAATTGTTTGAGTCTTGCTTTAACGGTTTCCTTCAAGAAATATTTGGATATTATTTTGGTGTTTTGTATCCATGGATGATCTTTAATAAGAATAAAAAATCATGAAGTATTTATAAAACATATAAGGAAAAAATAACAAACAATCAATGGATAGTAGATGTTCCAAGTTAAATATTTACTTACGAATGGGGTTATATTTTTTCTTTAACTGGTAAATAATAGCTTAAAGGAAACATATAGAAAGTCTCCTAAAGTGTTTATAATGCATATAACCTAGTATATTTATCACATCAAGTGCTTTAAGGTTAGGATTAAAACCAAATGACACTACCAAGTACCAACAAATATTAAAGGAACACATAACCAAATTCCAAAGAACAGGTAAAATGAATTGTAACAAAACAAAAAAGGCGCTATTTGACACTTCAAAATAGTATCAAAGATCTAGACTTTTTTTTTTTTTTACGGTGGGACTAACATAAATTTTGCTAATAACAAACAATAGCGAGAAGGTAAAAGGTAAATGTACTAGTTGTTGCAGCTGAGCCGCTTCTTTCACAGCTGCATCCCTAGCAGCTCTTGTAGCCTGAATTGCCTGATCCTACATTTTATGAATTATCTCTTTGTTGTGGTCAAAGCATCTGTAAGTAGGGCTGCAAACGAACCAAACGTTCGGCGAACAGTTCGTGAACCGTTCGGCGAGAAGTTCGTTTGTGTTCGTTCGTTTATTAACAAACGAACACGAACAAGAAATTCCGTTCGTTCAGTTAAATGAACAAACATGAATAGATGTCGTGTTCGTTCGTTTATGTTCGTGAACGTTCGGTAACGTGTTCGTTTGTGTTCGATAGTTCATTAATGTTTTTAGTTTTTATATTTATATTTATTTAAATACTTCAAAATTCCGGCAAATTAAATATATGATAAGTGTCAGTGTATTATATATTCTGTTCATGAACGATTGTTTGTGTTCGTTTATTTCCATATTGTAACACCCTAGTTATTATTTAAAAGGTTATCGTATAAATATCGATAACAACCATGTAATTACTATTAAGTATCCTTAGAAAATACGAGTAATCTAAAAATTTTACAAAAGTTATCCGAATAGTTTAAGGTGAACAACTTCGCCATTTAAAAGTGGCGATATAATCATGTGCGGAAGCTTGTGTTTTGAGCGTGTTCGGTTCCTCTTCGAGCTTGATCTTCATCCGGGCACTCTTGGCAATCACCTATAATCAAAACCAACTTAAAAGTTAGTTTTGATAGTCAAATATGAAGTTCAAACAAGTACAGGGGTTAAAAATGACAAAAATAGCATTTTTCCGAGTTAGGTGGCGTCAACGACTCCACTTCCCGCGTCAACCAGAGGAATCTGGCGTCAACAGAAAAACAAGTTTTCCAGGCGGCGTCGACGACTCCACTTCCCGCGTCGACGACGCCTAGCCCATTTTGCAGTTTTCTGCAGTTTCCGTTTCGTCGTTCGTACGCACTAAAACACGCGTAACTTTTGAACCGTTTATCCGTTTAACCTCCCGTTTACTTTTACCAAAAACATCTCTCTCATCTTCTAAAATCAATTTGTTTTTCAAGATTACTTTTACCAAAAACATCTCTCTCATCTTCTAAAATCTTTAACTGACTTTTGAAATCATTTTCAAATTTTAATTTTTCAAGTTCAAAATTTTCAATTTTTTCTTTTAAAATTTTGTTTTCTGCTGTCAAACTGTTCACATCACTAAGCAGTTTAACATTTTCAGACTTCAAATTTTCACAAATTCCCTGCAACATAAGAATCTGGTTATCATCAGTTTGCTTTTCATCTCTCAACTTCTCGACTTCTGATGTCAAACTTTCTGCATCCTTCAAAAGTTTGTCATTTTCAGCCTTAAAATTGTCACATTTTGAGCACACTGATTCTGAACTTGAAGATTCAAGCTTCAAAGATTCTTCGTTCTTTGGAATATCCTTTGTTTCCATCTTATATGTTCCTGCACAAAAGAGTTTAACGAAATCAAAAGGATTCAAATTTTCATCAATATAACATTTCCTTTTAATATCATATTTCAAAATACTCTTTGTTTCAAGACACACACGAATTCTATTATCAATTTCAGTAATAACATCCAAATCCAATTTTTGAAAATTCTTCTCTATTTCAGTCAAAATTTCCTTCTTTTTCCTATTTTCATTACGAAACTCTCCATTAACCTCATTAAAGAACTGTGTTGGATAAAGTTCTTGACAAAAATCTTCCCTTTTTAACTCAGCTAAAAATTTATCCCATTTAGCAGGTAATGCATTTGCCAATTTCGATATCTGTTCATCATTTGATATTCTAATATCTTTGTTTCTCAAACTGTCCATTAAATTTTTAAACCGTATTTCCAACTCATCCAACGTTTCATCCTTTCGACACATGAAATATTCAAATCTTTCAACCAAAACCTCCTTTTTCTCAGAAGAAGAACAACAAGTCCAATTGTTCATTCTTTCAAATTTAGAGTTTTCCAGTTCATCAAACATTTTGAATTCTTGGTATTTGTGCCGTGTAAATCACCTCGAATCACCTGCAAACAAACAAACAAACAAACAATCAGTATACACAATAATATCCTGAAACAGACTGATACACTGTTGACGTGAAATAATCTCGACACAAAATTTCACTTTTCAAGCGAAATAGCGAACTCAAGTGAAATCCCAAGTTGAATCGAAATCAGACTTCAAGCGAAATCTCTTGACCAACAACTTCAAGCGAAATCAATCAGTCAACAGCTTTCAAGCGAAATCAACAGTTAATCAGTTTGAAGCGAAATCAAGTGTTAAAGCTTCAAGCGAAATCTCAATGTAATCAGTTGAAGCGAAATCAACTATGAAAGCTTCAAGCGAAATCCTGAATGTTCTGTCTTGAAGCGAAATCAGATGTAATGTCTTCAAGCGAAATCACTTCAATAGCATTTTGAAGCGAAATCTACTGGATTTTTCAAGCGAAACCATGATATCAGGTACTATCTCAAGCGAAATCTTCCTGTTTCAAGCGAAATCCAGCTGAATGTTACGGATTTGGACACAAAAATTCAGATTTCTCCTAAACGACAAGGAATTTGAGTCTGAAACTTGCTAGGGTTGTTTATCAACTATTTTCGCACATCATACTAAAATATCATCCGATTCGGACCAGTAAAACCCGTTCAATTTGTCGAAAATCCATCAAAAACGTGAAAGAAATAGTAGATGAAGAAGAAATGATGCGATTCAGATCTGAAATCGTTGTAATCTGGTACAAATCTTGTTGTTTGATCAACGCAATCGAGCTCCTGCTCTGATACCACTTGTCAAGCTAAATCATCACTTTCAAGCTATATTATCCTATTACATGATACAAGACGCAGTCAATAGACATAGTGCACTAACAGCGTGTTCGGTTCCTCTTCGAGCTTGATCTTCATCCGGGCACTCTTGGCAATCACCTATAATCAAAACCAACTTAAAAGTTAGTTTTGATAGTCAAATATGAAGTTCAAACAAGTACAGGGGTTAAAAATGACAAAAATAGCATTTTTCCGAGTTAGGTGGCGTCAACGACTCCACTTCCCGCGTCAACCAGAGGAATCTGGCGTCAACAGAAAAACAAGTTTTCCAGGCGGCGTCGACGACTCCACTTCCCGCGTCGACGACGCCTAGCCCATTTTGCAGTTTTCTGCAGTTTCCGTTTCGTCGTTCGTACGCACTAAAACGCGCGTAACTTTTGAACCGTTTATCCGTTTAACCTCCCGTTTCTTCCTACGTGTTTGTAATTTGATTCTCCATCATATGGAGTTAAAATATAACATCCGGTTTAACAAAATTTCAGACTTTTAAGTCTTCGGCTTATCGCCCTATTACCAAATTTTGACCCGTTTATGCATTTTATCAAACAAACGTATTTGTTTGATTCCTATATCACATACACTTCTTCAAATTAATATTACCTACCATATTAGGTTCTAATCATAGGTTTATTACACATTTTAAACCCGTTTTCGCTCGTATGCTTATTTTGACCCGTTAAGGGTATCTAAGCACTTTCGAGCCTAAAATCGCTTTCATTTGTATCTAACTTTATAATTTCACATTTCTTACCAAGTAGTCTTCCACCACAACTACATTTGTGGTGGATTTAATATGGAGATACATATATTCCGAGTTTTATCCCTTGGACTATCATTTTACGGCAAAGACCCATATTGAGTCATTTGACCCAAGATTTACCCTTTTCATTCTTTATACTTATTCAAAGTATTTGCTTGATCATATAACTTGTTTTTAAACGACTCTTAAGGTTCATTTACTCGATTTTGCTTACGAGGGCGTTTTGGTCATCTTAAACCCTTTCTTTACAACAAGGACTTTTTATGTCGTAATTGACCAAAATTCCACTTTTTAAACTAGGATCTTGTTTAAATAGCCATCATGTTTTTAAAACACAATGACAATAACTTAAATCATTCAGTTTACTTAAAAGATAACCCAATGTCCATTTTAACTTGTTTAGCCCTCATTGAACTTCAAGTTCTAATGATGATTTGACCAATTATACATACCTGGCTCGAATCAATATATTGACCCGTTTTGATACCTTGCCTTAGTAGCCGCTAAGTAATAGCGATGACAACATTCAATCGATATTTATTCCTGTAATCATGCAACTCGACAAAACATTAGCCGATATTGTCAAAGGGTGATATTTTCACCTTTTGACCCGTTTGGTCCATATGACCATTTACTTTTACGAGATGGATTTATTATCATCTCGTCTACATAACTTGTACCGGTTTACACCATACGGTCAATTTACTTACAAATTTATTTCTTGATTATTTTGACCCCTTTATATCTTACGCCATAAAGTGTCCTTCAAAACTAACGGTTATCGTCAACGAGTGACTACATTGTGGTTTTACCCTTATTAATTGTATTGATTTACCTTATAAGGTAAATCACTCATAACTCGTTATTTATTAGTCATTACATGACTAAATGACCTTATTAGCTCTTTTTAACCATTCAACATGGTTTATCATTATTGTCTTTTGTTTCGAACCTCGCACGTCGGGTCGAAACATCATAAGTCAAAATGTGACTTTTGATTAATCAAAATCTATAAAACCAATAGATATCAAATAAAAGGTGTAAGTTTTAACTTACCTTGCATCCGGTTATGCTCTTTTCGCGTACACGATTCGTTTGACCCGTTTCTTTCCCAAGCCTCTATCTAGCTTGTTAAGAGTCAAACTATCATCATAATTCGTAAGACGGTTAGATTAGTCATCCTTATTATGACTATTTCATCTTACGGATTTTATGTCGAAACTTCTATTCCACTTCATCATTGGTTATTTCGACTTTCTAAAATCAACTACCTTTATTCATATAATATGCACAATCAAGGCAATTAAATCTTATGATTAGAAACCATTTTATCCCATATCTCGTGTAATTAGTCAAGTTAGCCAATTACGCGTTTCACTCGAATTTCAACACTATAGTTCTCATTTAGGCATTTTAACAAACACCTAATGGGCATGATTCTACACATTTGCTAACTAGTTCATAATTAGTCATTTTTACCAAGATTAACATCAAGATTCAACCATTATCATGTATGATCAAATACTCAAACTTGCAAATTGTTCAAGTATCTTGCATCTACTATCACTTATGATGATTTCTAACACAACTATATTATCATCTTTTCTACATAATCAAAACCCACTTGACACATGAGTGTGTGATTATGAATTCACAATCATGAACATCAATTTAACAAATAAATGACTAGGGTTTACTCCTAGACATAGTTTCATCCCTAATTTCATCCAAACAACGAACATGCAAGCTCAGATTCGAATCTCACAAGTTCATCTAAAATTCAAGATGGAACTAAAAAATGAAATTTGGCATACCTTATGATCCCTTCATCGAGGTGATCACGAATTCATGCTTAGATTTCGATTTGGGTTGGATTTACCCCTTCAATTTGCTGATTTTATGGATGTTAGGGTTTGAGCTTGAGAGCTCTTCTTGGCCCTGTGTTTTGTACGACCAGAACACACACAAAGGTGTGTGTTTTGGTGTTTTAGATTTTTAATTAATAAAAACCTATTTCTCACTTTAACCATTTTAGTCCCTCAACTTTACCCGGGTTTATAAAGGTTACTACATCAAGTTCCGCATTATTTTTAAAACACTAGACTAACTAGGTTGATATTCCTAGTTATTTAGTGGGTTCCGGGAGTTATAACCCAGATTATTTTGAGTCCCGTTAATTCAGGCTCTCATAGACTTAATTCCTTAAAACTTTGATTCGTTCATATATAATATTAGGATTTCTTATTTAAATCCAAATATTTACCGGGTTAAGTTTTACCACTAACGGTATTTTACCCGTCTTTACTATTAACGTGGTTTGATTACCAAACCCGTTTTTGGGATGTTACAAGTCTACCCCCCTTAAAGAGGTTTCGTCCTCGAAACCTTTTCTTACATAATTCATTGAGTTTAAACCCAATGTATTCGATCCGAGAAATATTTTAAACATTACTTATACTTTTTAACCAATCGTTAGTATTACCCGAAAAGTACGGTAACATCTTTTTGGTTACTAATTGTCTACATATCTCATACGAGATGGTGTAATTTCGAAATAACGTAATCTCGTTCTTTCTACTAGTTTAGTTAACTTAGCGGTATCCATCGCTTTCATATATTATCGAATTCCCTTATGAATCCGTTACTTTGACCCGCTTAAAGGTCTTTAGTGAAATCTTTCACTTTTAGCAACAATCTCTTTTGTTTCCAAATTCATTTATTCGGTTTAGTTATACCGAATCCATCGCTTACAAGAGACCAAATTTATTTAAATGGCCTTAACCGGTCTCACTAACTAGACTTATTAGTCCAGTTTCTTTTTACCGCTCGCTTGGTTATAATGTGATTTTACTTCACATTACATTTCCCCAACCGTGATCATGTCACATCCTGTTTAGTTTGTATCAACCTTTCATTTTTTTTTTAACATATCACTTTTCGAATATATCATCTTGCGCCTATCAGTGTCAAGACTTGTATCGTTTCCTGCTTAATATTCGATTTTCCTATCAGGATTCTCATTCGTAAAAACGTTATTTCTTACTAAAACTAAGGTTTTAGTTTAGGATCTTCTCTTTATCTTTCGTCAATTATCCGTAACAGGACATTGACAGTCTGTAATTTATTCTTTTACAGCCTTAGTTTTATGCGGGGATTTTCAACTGGTTCTCTCGCTTTGTTAAGTAACCCGTAGGTTCCTTCACGTAGCCTCGTAGGCTATTTCCTTAGGTCTTCACCCCCTTTTTACTAAAAACACTAAGGTTTATTTCCTTTTCTTTTCGTGACCCAAGGGTCATTCTGGTCCCGTAGACCTTAACACTGTGTTTAATCCCGTAGGTTATGATGATCCAGCAAATCATCTTTTATTTGTATCTACATTCAAATGTATATATATATATATTCATATATAGCTTCAAAGCATGTCTTGCTATGTTTAAAATCGTATATTTTCGCTTATGAGATTTAGTTGACCTTGACCGTAGTCTAAGGCTTCATTTGTTTATTTCCAGGCGAAATTTTCTGACTTTGTCCTTACGTTTGACGTTTTACAAAAACGACCCGTTAAGGGACATATTCGCATTTTCCGGGTTCGAGTGTAAGTACACTACCTCCAAATGCTTGTCTAAATCTTTTTACATGTTTGCGTTTTCTGGGTTCGAGTGTAAGTACACTCCCTCCCAATACTTGTCTAAATCATTTTACATGCTTGCGTTTTCTGGGTTCGAGTGTAAGTACACTCCCTCCCAATACTTGTCTAAATCATTTTACATGCTTGCGTTTTCTTATGCCTTCAAGCATTATACTTTATTCAACCCGTTCAATCTCAAAATAGTTGAATATAATTATCAAAATTTATGTTTACGAAATTTTATGGTCTTTTCGTCATAACTCATAATCCGAGTCTTTTGACTTTAAATTCGTGTTCTCGTTTCTCGGTTTACGCATGTGTTTAAATCCTTACCCATCAACCGGGTACTTTACCAAAGTCATTATTAGTGCAAGCATTCCGGTATACATCAAGTTTTCGTTTTAATTTGTTTGGTTGTCTTAGCGGAAGCCCTCGCTTTTATTCAACCAAGCCTTTATTCTTTATTTGACCATCCTTGACAGTCTTTTAAACTATGAATGATGATTATCTTCATCATCATTTCTTTACTACGACCAAAGTCAACGATTTTGATCGTTTTTCTCGTGTGGGCAATACCTTTGTTTCTATGACCCCGCGGGTCATTTATACTTTGGTTTTACAATGCCCTTTTTTTTGTCATGGTTGTTTCGTCAAAAATGACTTATGTCACGAATTTCCTTGGGTCTTTTATTTTTATGTGCGCCATACATCGTTTTTATGGTTCCCGCGAAAACCATTTATACGAGTATGCCCATAAGATTTCTTGACCCTGAGGATCCTTTAAATTTCATTCATCTTGACCCTACTACATCGGACATAACTGCGCTCATTATAAGAAGCTCATGCTATCACGTGTTCACTACTTACTTGGCCAGAGTAAGTGATCAACACGTGGTACGCGTGACCTTATTATAATTACCACATCACGTCCCATGTAAGTAACTCCTCAAATTATCTCCATGTTTATGGTTTCATTTGGTAAAACTTTATTTAATTGTTAGTTAAAAATTATTAGTTTTAGTCGTTTATCCATGAACATGTACAATGTCCCTTTTTATAAACATTTATTCACATTCATTGATGTGATCATTACTTTTCTCAATAGGATTTATATTGAGAATACTTACTTGGATGATCACTCTCGTCCAAGTTTCTATATAAACAAGTCTTGTTATTCATGTGTTATTCATCATTGTGAATAACACATTTCCTATTAAATTTCTCTTGGAAATCAGGTTTTCCAAGTTATATCATATGTGTATGCAACCGTTATTACTTACGTGTTTGTTGCATATAACGACTCGTGCGATTAAATTTAAAAGTGTGCACCTGGTAATGCTTGCCCTAACGGGCTTCTCTTGTCATTAGTCTTGTTCGCGACCGTTACGCGATTTTGGTCCTTGTTGAGTATGCTCTTCCTGTCATACCTCGGACCGTTCCATCATCATATCCATAATTCGTTCAACTCCCGTCATCTTCAGACGCGAGTGTCCTTCAATTAAAACATTCGCAAGAGTTAGTAATGTCAACTTCAATAATCGCCCGTATTATAATACAAGGCTTTTTCTACTATACGCGTCAACGCGCGTATTTTCGTCAACCATATCAATCATTTAAATTGGGGTAACATATACCACACGATAGCCCTATGTGTTGTTTACAACACTTTAGCATGCTAAGCTATTAACATACTTGTACTTACCGGATTTGCGATCAAGCCTCGAACCGAACACTTTACCCTTTAACCTTGGGCTCTGATACCAACTTGTAACACCCTAGTTATTATTTTAAAGGTTATCGTATAAATATCGATAACAACCATGTAATTACTATTAAGTATCCTTAGAAAATACGAGTAATCTAAAAATTTTACAAAAGTTATCCGAATAGTTTAAGGTGAACAACTTCGCCATTTAAAAGTGGCGATATAATCATGTGCGGAAGCTTGTGTTTTGAGCGTGTGTTAGGACCGGTTTGACTCCGAAACGATTGCGTAACAACACGTTCGACGTGCGGAATCCGTGAACGTGCGTGACCGAACACACGAGAACGTACTATAAACGTGATTCTATTGATATATCTGAAATGTACAATGAACCTTGAATCACTTGACAACTTTCTCTCTCTCTAGTTTCTCTCTCTAGAACTAGAGCTCTCCAAAAGTCAAATGTGCAAAAGTGTTCTTCAAGCTTAAACTTGATTTAGCTTGAAGCCTATATATAGTGTTGAGGTTTAGCTTGAAGCTGTTCAAGCTAAATCATGATTTCTCTTGAACAAGTTCAAGCTAAATCATGATTTCCCTTGAAATGACATGTGACACTTTCAAGCTAAATCATCACTATCAAGCTATATTATCCTATTACATGATACAAGACGCAGTCAATAGACATAGTGCACTAACAGACTCCCCCTTGGATATTGACGCAGTCTTCAGTGACTAATCTCTGTTATGACACCTTCTTCAGTCTTGATCATTCTGCATTTTCGTTCGTTCAAATTGTAACATTGTACGCATCCATCACTCTCTTCTTCTATCAGCTTCAGGCTCCCCCTTTCATCAAGCTTCCGTGCTTTGGGATCGACACCTAGCTTTCCGTATACAAGCTCCCCCTTGCTTTGAGCTCGTCTTCAGACTCCCCCTTAAACTCAGCTTCCGGGATCGTAATCTGGACTTTTTCCTGCAATCACTCATACATTCATAAGTAACAGCATTTTAAATTTCAGCTATCCAGGAATTGTAACCTGGCAATTCCAATCAAATTCTCTAATCCACTTCCCCTATCAACAAACTGTATAGATTTAGCATTATTAAAGAATCCAACTCCCTCACAGTTAATCATCCAAATTCAAACTAATGACCTT